>CAAKHG010015503.1:0-11634 GCA_901007715.1 Dactylopterus volitans | reverse complement strand
CGAGGGCGGAGGCGGGGGCGGGGGGGGCTGGGGGGGGGGGGGGGGGGGGGGGGGGGGGGGGGGGGGTTGGGGGGGGGGAGAACTCAGCAGGGGTGTCGAGGTGGGTGGGTGTGGCGTTGCCAGTTCAGAAATAGGTGAAATTTGCGCCAAAAATAAAACAATGAAAAATTAAACCTAATTCATACAGGAAATCCTTTATGGTCATTCTATAGTATTTTTATGTTTCCTCTGTGCTATTTTAGTGCATTTCAGATATAAATATAATGTTATTTAGCCAGGAGAGTCACGCTGAAACTAAAACTCTTGTCAAGAGCATCTTGACCAGCTGCTTTTACAAGTCATAGACAAACAAGCTGAAACTGACGCACCAGCAGTGTCCACAAAAATCAAAATTGTGGTTGAAATAAATCTGAATCCACGTTTCATCCAAACACCCTACATGCGCTCTCTTTATGTCATCAGTATTTGACATCGGCCGCGAGCAGAATAACCGATCTCACCTCTGAGTCCTAAACGTAAAGATCCGAGACACCAAGTCTTAAACTTTAAAATTCATGAAGTTTGTGTTTTCAGACCGTTCTGCTCGCCGATTGCTGGGAGTAAACGGCCTCTGATAAACATGGAAAACGAAGCAGGGTGACATCAAATATCTGTTCAGCTATTAGTTCCCCCCCCCATGCCTCCGGGTTTATGTCGCCCTAATTGCATTCGTGCCCTCGCTGATGTGTGAGCCTCCTCACTCTCATGGTTTCTATGAATCCTCCTTCCTCCACCGCACAAACTTTGGGTTTTTTTTGTGCAAATGCAAGCCTTCGTTTGTGTCCGTAAGAGGCTCGGACTCCCGGCCGTCTGATCAGCAGACTGGTCGTCTCCGATGCTAGTCCGATGAGTCCGATAACAAGAATTTGTGTCTGCCGCATGCTAGCTCTGTGAGGCTACCCCACGGAGCAGATATAAAAATGGATGAAACGGCAACAAGACAAGCCAGCGGACCGCAATTGCCCCTCGGTGGCCGGCTGCGTTATAGGTCATAAACCCGCACCACTTCATGTTAGCAGAGTTGATTTTAGGCTAAACTAAGAATATCAAAACACACAAACGAGGCTTTTCTGGTGTTACGTTTGGTTTTATTTTGCTATTCGATGCCGCAAACAAGCAGCGCGGTTGTAAGCTGTCCTCGCCCCGATATTTTGACCTCATCTTTCCACAGCGGAAGGAACTCAAGAAGCGTCGCACAACCTTATACACAATTTGTGGGCTGCACTTTTACAGGCAAACAGGGATGCTGTTCGCTTTGTTCAGACAAATAAAGATTTAGATTTTCTAATCACGACCTTTAGCATCACCACAGTTGAGAGGACCATTAGTTTGCGCCGAACGTAGAAACAGTGATTTAGGGGATTAACAAAGTTATGAGGGCTGAATGTCCGCAAACTTAAGCACATAATTCCATAAATGGTGATCCATTAAATGGTTCATTCATTCCATTGCCAAAGTAGTGCATTGAATGACCACATTCCTGCTGCTAGCGCCGTCCCGACTAGCGTCATCGCGCTAGCCTAACCAGAGCTTGTCCGTGTGGTGTGGCTGTCCTGAAATTGGAATGCCGGAGGATTTTCCGCCAAACAAGGTCAGTTAATAATGAACAAGACAACCTGTTCAATTGACACCGACGCCCAGAATGACAAGTATTTGTTCCTGACCTGACCTGCTGCAGCAAAAAAAAAAAAAAAAAAAAAAAAAAACCCAAAACAAACCTTGACCCTTGACCCCAAACGCCGCACTCTGCCAGCCCAGAAACGCCAGGGTTGAGGAAAGAGCCTCTTTGGCAGGACGCACGAGGTAGCACTTCCCCTCCACTCTCAATCACATTGTAAAAAAGCCATCAGAATTAAGAGTTTAGCGGCGAGCCAAATAGTCGGAGATTAACGACTCCGAAAATAGGTGAAACCCTGTGCGTGCGCGCGTGCGCGTGTGTGTGCATCTGTGTGTGTGTGTGTGTATGTGTGTGTGTGTGTGTGTGTGCAGCCAGTGAGCGTGAATTAATAGAGATGAGTAGAGAAACAGAAAGAGGGAGCTATGTAGAATAAATTTGGTAATATGGCCACAAGTTTAATGAGACTCCTCGGCCATTACTAAAAGTGCAGTTGAAGCTTTTATGTGTGTTTCTAAAAAATCTAGTGACCCATTTGGAGGGTAAGGGGTTCTTTTTTTTTTTCTTTTTTACCAACCGCTAGCACAGCAGCTAAGCATACCAGTGGACCCCGAACGGGTCTAAAGTTAGCCGCTAAAGTTAGCACCCTTCGTCACCCGATCCCAGTCAAGGGTCATAGGTTCGATCGGTTGGGTTTCACAACTCCAAGGCCATCAGGTGGCGGCAATTAAAACTGAAATGTGGACCAACACAAGCCCACAAAAAAAAAGAAGGCAAAAAAGAAATAAAGAAAAAGGGATTTATCTTTAAAAGAAAGGAACAGGTTTCCTTGTCTCATCCAAATGTGAGTTTACAGTCTTTATAATATGTGACATTTTTGGCTGTTTTCGCCTTCTATATGTGTGCTGCTGTTGTAGTTGCTTGTAAACTGACCGGCAGGCAAACTGTGGCGGCCGACCGGTCAATCCTACACTGCCTCCATGTGGTGACGCTTCAGAAAAAAAAAAAAAAAAAAAAAAACGTTTCCCTAACGTGCCCACCGCCCCCGACATCCCGTCATCGGTGTGAAAACTGCCCCCCAAAAATCCCCAGATTTTTCCGAGAGCAACAGGCCAGCGGCAGCGCAGGAAAATGAGAAAGGAGAAACTAGATGGGAGAGGCGGCGGATGGAGGAAAGGGGGGTGTTGGTGGCGGTGGTGGGGGGGGGCACGGCGGCCTGCTGTGGGAGTGGGTGGTGACGTGGGTGACACAGGAAGAGACCGAGTGACAGCTGAGGTGAGTCACGTCTATTTTTATTCAGCCGCGTGTCTCCGCGGAGAGGAATCACAGCTAAACAGGCATGTTACACGTCTCTTGTTTCATATCAGGAATCAAGTCGACTGTAAAAGATTTGACACGTGATATTATTATTATTATTATTATTATCATTATCATCTATAGAAAACAAAACCTGCGCCACAGCAGGGTACAACTTCAAAACAAACACACACAAAAAAGACACTCCAAAAAAAAAAAAAAAAAACCCAAAAAAACGACCCTTAACACAAATCCTTAAGGATATGTACGTTTAGGAGGAATTACAAACTGCTGCTTGTACTATCAAAATATTTGCAACGCATGACGCGGGATGTTTATGCTGCTAGCCAAGCCGTGAGTCAGTCGCTGTACAGGTTTCACTCATGTCGCCTCCTGCGCTTGCCTTTTTCCTCGTTTTCTTCTTTTTTTTTTTTAAAAAAAATCTCTCTCGTCATCTCGCTCACGTCCTCCGGTCTCCCGCTTTTATGTTCAAACTCTCAGTTCTCTCAGCGCACGATATGGGAGGAACTTTAGCCCAGTTCCCCTTAAACATTCCCATGACCTTTTAATTTGCCCTTAGATCTCTTTTTTTCCCTTTTTAGCCCCTCCTTGGGGTTTTCGCTCCACATTTCCTTTGCAAAAAAAAAACCAAAACAGCGAAACCGTTGAAAAACGCGAATTCAGCGGGATTACATGAAAGTGGTCGAGCGTGCTACGCGGCTTGTGATTATAACACGTGGCTGTTTCAAAAGAACAAGAAAACAAACAAACAAATAAAACCCCCGCCGGGCTGCAGTCCTGTTTTTACTTCGCCCCGATGCATGTGGACGTCTTTCAAAAAAAAAAACGCGGCTCTATCCGTCCGTAGAACCCTGGTTTTACTTATGTCCGCACCAGAGTATGTTCAGTGCATAGTGGATCCGGGGCGCCAGACGCAGGGCTGCAGACCCAGGTTGGAAGTGCTGAATCTAGGCCTGGGAACCCTGCTGGGCTGGTTGCTGCTGGGCGCCTGGCGAGGGCCACCGGCGGGTCCCAGGGGACTCAGATCTGGGGCGCTCTTGAACTGCCTGCTGGCCTGCTGTGCTGTGCTGGAGGGCGGGAGGTGGGAGGGGGTGGGGGGCTGGGCTGGATTTGGAGCCGGGGCAGAGAAGGTGGGGAGCTGAGGCAGGGGACCTGTAGGGGCAGGGGGAGGCGGGGGAGACAGAGGGGAGGCGGCCCATTGAGGTTGGTAAGGCGCGGGGGGCGTTTGTGGTTGAGGCTGATAGGGCTGGTGCGGGGCGGGGCCGCTTGTGGGCGGCGGAGAGGTGATATCGGAGCGCCATAGTGGTTCTCCGAGTGTCGTGGCCGAGCGGGGCACGATGACTTTGAGGGCGGGGCCCGTGGTCGTCGGAGGGGGCGTGGAGAAGCGCTTCACCTCGTATACCCGTGCAGTCTTCTGGGGACCACCTGCCGACCCCTGCTGTGGCTGCTGATAGGTGGAGGTGTGCTGGGGGACCCCGCCCCCGTAGCTGAACAGAGAGGAGTTGAGCTGGTAGGGCTGGTGGCTCATGACGTCCACTGGCTTGATTCCAGCTTTCTGCCCTTTGGGTGCGGCTGATTTTACCGCCTCGGTCTTCTTCTGAGCCTTGGGAGGGCAGGAGGGGGAGAGGAGGGGGTTGTAGCTGATGGGAGGAGGCGCCCGGATGTTCGACGAGTACTTCCATGTGGCCGGGAGGGACGGCGTGGGCGAGGGCTCCCTCGTCTGGGCAGGGGAGTACGGCGCTGCAGCAGCGGAGGGAGGCCGTTCCACCACAAAGCGATCCATCCGGTTCTGCCTGCGGGCGAAAAGCTGACCCCCCTTCCCCGAGAGCTGAGGCATTTGTGGGGACTGCGGTTTGGGGGCCACAGGAGGTGGCCTGGGCCCCCGTTGAGCCTGCATGAAGTTGCAGGCCTCGGCCCCCAGCCTCAGCCAGTCCTCCTCCGGCCCCGACTCGTGACCGGCCTCGTTGTTGGGCACGGCTCCGGCTTCAGCGCCCGGGGCTCTCACAAAGCGGTCGTCCATGTTCTGGACCATCGACAGTAAGGCGGGATTGGGAGACACGTCTTTGTCCTTGACCGCGTTGAACATTGGCTTCTTGTTGCCGCGGCAGCGGGCCTCGTGGAGGATGCCGGTGCGAGCGGCGGGAACCGAGATCCGCTGCTCCCGCGTCGCCAGCGAATCGGCGGTGGGAGCCTGCGGGGCCGATGGAGTCGCCGTGCGAGCGTGGGCCCCGGGAGTCACCGCGCCTGTCGCACTGATGTAGAAATGAGCGGATGGGGATGGAGAAGGCTGAGGATGAGGAGGAGGAGGAGGAGGGGTGAGTGTGGCATGGACGGAGACTTGGGCCTGGTTGGGCGGATGGGGTGGGGAGGCGGGGGGCCCAGTGGAAGGAGGTGGATAAACAGGAGCAGGATGGGAGTGGAATGGCTGTGGGGGGTGAGGGGGGAAAGGCTGAGCAGGCGAGGGGCAAAGAGGGGAAGCCTGGGCCGCAGAGGGGGAGAACGGAGTGGAGGGGGCGGCGGCGTGCACCGAGGGGGGGGGGGAGAACGGCGGTGGGTTGGAGGGAGTGTGGGAGAAGGGCGCAGAGGACAAGGAGGAGGGAGGCGAGCTAGCAGAGGAGGCCGCGTTGCCGTTGCTGTTTCTCGGGGGGATGTACAGGGAGGTGCTAGACACCGCTCTCCTCGCATCCGGCCCTGACGCATGGTGAGTAGGTGTGATGGTCACCATGGAGACAGCAGCCACAGGTTTGGTCGCCTGGGCGACGACTGCCGCCCTGGGCTGGGGAGGGCGGAACATCACCGAGGTGACGGACGCGGGGGGGTGGGCGGAGCCGGGGGCGAAGGGGCGGGCGGTGCGATTCAGGACAGACTGGCTGGGACTCGGGCCGGCGTTCAGGTGGCTCTCCGAGGGCTGAGGGCTGGGACTGAGATTGAGGCTCGGACTAGGATTGAGGTTGCCGTGCTGGCCGTTCTGACTCGGGGCGGGGCCCTGCGAGGGCGGGCTCAGAATGACACTGGCCCGACTGACGGCCACCGAGCCCCCGTTGGTCAGAGCCACCGCCGCGGGAGGCATGCGCGCAGGCTTGGAGGCGGGCTGGGGGCCAGCCGGCTGCTTTGTGAAGCCGCCGTCCAGCCTCGGGCCCTGATAGGCTGAGCTCTCCAGCCCGCAGACCTCCAGCCCGGGGCCTTGATTGACAGAAGCGGCGAATCCGGGAGTATGACAGGTGGAGATATGCAGACCCGGGCTGTGGTTGGTCGTGGGCGTCGTGGGAGTAGTCGGCGCGGTGGAGGGGCAGGCGGAGCTCCTCCTGTCCAGCAGGTCTAAATACCCGGAATCCCAGGTGGGGTCGAAGGATGCCGAGAACCCCTCTTCCTCGACCTCCGAGCCGCTCAGTGCAGAGCTCCCGCCTTCCTCCTCTGTCTCGCCCTCCGTCTCGCCCCCTCCGTCCCCCTCGGCTTTGCCAAAGCAGGTCAGCGTGTACTTCTTGGCCCTCTGCCGGCGCTTCTTGAACATAAGCACCCCTTTGGAGTTGGGGTTGGGCGCGTCAGTCAGCAGCGAGGCGATGGAGCGGCACTTGGTGCGGGCCTCCTTCACCTGCTTCTCCACCAGGCTCTCGCCGCGCTGAAGCTCTGCCAGACGGAGAAACCAAAACAGTTACTGGAGGGGTTTTTTTTTTTGTTTTTTTGTTTTTTAAGAAGCCACGGGCGACAAATAACGGGGACAAAGCGGCGCGACGACCCCCCCGGACGAGCAGGAGCTGATTTATACAGTATTATCACAGTAAGAGGCGGCCGCGAGGATTAGCGGTGACAGACAGGAGAATGTGTTATGGATTTAGAACAAAGAATCCCCGCTGCTCTCTGGCGTTGAGTCACACACTCCAGGAAGGTTAGATCATGGTGTCTGTAATGCACAAATGCGTGTTCGGGCACCCGTGTGTGTGTGTGTGTGCGCGCGCACAGGTGTCCACGTGTGTGTGTGTGTCTCCACTTGGCTCCGAGGCTATTTCAGTTTCCTTTAGTATCCGGGCTCAAATCCTCAATACAGACTATGGGAATAAAGAGTTTGATACAGTCTCGGCGCGCTCGCCACGCATCCCCACACGTTTAGCAGGAATAATGTTAAAAATTACTCAAATCCAAAAAATAAAATAAAATAAAAAGCACAAAATCAGAATAATTAATGTGTCATTTAAAAAAAAAAAAAAAAATGTTGTACAATATCTCACAGATCCGACCCAGAAAAACCAAAAAAAAAAAAATTTTGGAACTCTATTTACACAGAATATGTAACACTGAGTTCCCTTAAAATTCAGTTTCAAGTCCAGTGACATCCACAGACATGTCAGTGGACAAAAACGTCAGCTTGCGGTCCTCGCGCGTGTAAATAGAGCGCCAGGAAACAATTCAACAAATAAATCTTATTTTGAAGTGGTGGGGGAAAAAAAACAAAAAAACAAAGCGGAACAGAACAACTTTTCATTAACATGCATGAATTCAATTTGGAGTGAATCTGCGTGCGCGGGCGGAATCGTTGGCGCCTCTTACCTGTGCACCGGCCGTGGGGGATAGTGCGTCCGCCTGCGTCTGACCCCGAATGAGATAATACGTCCCTCATCTCACAAGTGTGTGTGTGTTTGTGTGTGTGTGTCTTTAACCTCCCACAAACCCTCCCTCCCACCCCCCTCGCACACACACACACACACACACACACACACACACCCTCTCTCTGTCCACCTCCGCTCCGAGTGGTGGAAACGTCTCTCTCTTCCAGCTCTTCTCTCAGCGAACAGCCCATGTAAAGACCTTTGTCTCTGTCCGGCAACCCGAACCAACGCATGATGTCAAGCCACTATTCCTGTCTGCCTGACAGGCATCAAACACCTGTCTGGGCACACACACACACGCACACACACACACACACACACACACACACACAGACACACTCTCGCAAGGACAGGGAGAGCCCTCACCAGGGGATATTTCGAAAGTAGCGTCACCGAGTGTGTGTGTATGAGTTCATCGGGACGCTCGGTCATAACTCTTTGCTGATGATGTTCTCTGTGGCTGACACACACACACACACACATGCGCGTGCGTATTTAGATACTGAGCTGCTAGCTCTGCTGCCGTAGAGTGTTGTGTCTGTGTGTGTGAGAGAGAGAGAGAGAGAGACAGAGTGTGTGTGTGTGTCCTTGTCCCAGTAAAGCCCCAACCTAAGTCACTTAGGCCGCCGGTGTCTTGTACCGCAGGCGTTCCGCGGCTGCAGCGCATGAGGTCACGGCGCCGTCAGTGCATAGCTATTCGGTTTGATCAGCTCGGCTCGGCTCGGGTCGGCGTTGCCTGGCCGAGGCGGCGGCGCGGACCGGGCGCGGTTAATGTGCCAGAACTCGCATCTGAATAACGGGTGAGGGGCGACTATTATTTTCATGGGCGTCCAGTTTGGTTCGGCGCGTGGCCTCGTTACACGAAGCGACTGCGCGCCCCGGCGAGAAATGTGCTGATTTGCCAGGTCGCGGAGGGCTAAAACTGGTATTTCATTCAAAGGTTCCCCACAAGAAAGAAAACATGATTTCATGATGCAGAGCGTCGTCTTTTATCCCCACTCGGGTAATCATCTCCCAACCCCTCAAAGTCCTAACCTCAAAGTTAAGCCTCGCTGGATTAATCTGCCCGAAATCGATTGTTTTGCCCACAAAGTGTCGGAAAATGCTAGATTACGTCACGTCACGCCTCGCCGGAAAAAAAAAATATATTTGAAGATTAAAATTTCACGTGTGTAAGGCAGTAAATCTTCGTTTTAGAAAAGCTGAAGTCAAGAGCAAAAAATGTTCCTCAGCAATCACAGTTGTCAGAATCATTATGAATCTTATAATAACTCCGGTTGCGGAATCACTGACATAATGATATTTCTGATATGTAGCTCACACACACACACACACACGTGCCTGATTCACATTCAGCTGTGCGGCCTGTACGTCAGAATCACTGATATCTACAGATACAGTGATAGAGGCAAATGCTGGGCGTTACAGACATCAGCCACTAGAGGGGGATCGAGCTTCACTTAAGCTTCAGGACGGTTTAAGCGTCTGGAAATAGCAAACGCGTCAAGGGAGTGCAACTCGGCGCATCGGTGTGTTTATGTCCTCTTTGGCTTTACAAAAGACTTTTAGCAAACCGGCATTCGCGAACATGCGAAGCTGGACGGCACCGCAGCTGCAAATGTTCTCATTCTTGTTCTCTTCTTACGGTCGCGATTTGAAGATGTCCGTGCTCCAGCCACGGGATGTATATATGAAAACGGGCCCCATGGCAGCTCAGCAAGCATAGATTTCGATCACAATGTGGCTCCAAAAATCCCTCGACTTGGGTCAAAGCAAACAAATCGAAAAATATGTACATTTAAAAATGATTCTGACGTTACGTGTGTATCGGCTTCTCTTTTGTTTCCCCCCCCCGGATCATCGCAGTGTCCCGATCACATACTCACTGGCTTGCCGCGCCTTGTCCATGTAGGTGGCGGCCAGCTCGTCGCTGACGGGCGCCTGCTGCGGCCCCACCATGGGCACCAGCTGCGCGCCGGACCCCAGCATCAGGGCCTCTTTGGCCCGCTCCGGGGACACCAGCGGCGGGCAGGTCATCCCGTTGCAGCCCCCCGCCTCCTGGAAGCCGCTGTCCACCTCGCCCTCTGCCTCCGCCGAACCCTGGTCGGGAGTCGGGGTGAGCGTGTGCGGGGTCAGGGTGCGCGGCGTGTGAGCCGGGCCGGTCCACTCCATCGGGGCGGGCTGGTAGACGAAGTCTCTCCGCGGGGCGCCGGGGAGACACTGAGCGTCCCACTGCCCCTGCGCCAGGACCCCGGCGTCGTTGGCGCTCTCATATCTCGTTGCGGAAGACAGAAGACAACATAGGTCACTCATCTGAAACGCAGAAACTGAAACTGATCTCTGACGCCGCGCCGCTCTCCTCTCTATTTATAGACCGATAATTCATCAGGCTGTGTTGCCACGTCCCCGGCTAATCTCCATAAGAATATGAACCTTCCTCGCCGCCCCATCGGGCGCCGCCAGGGTCAGTAAAACGCGAATGTCTGCCCCTCACCCGCTCATCTCCGAGGTTTCTTCCTCCTCCCGGTCGTCGTGGCGGGCGGGCGAGCGGGCGTGAGGGGGCGTGCGGCGCTGGCGGCGGTGCGCGTGCGACTGCGTGTCGGCGTCGCTGTCGGTCTCCCCGTAGTAGGCCTCGCTGTCCGGAGGGGAGGTGATGCCCGCCGGCATCCCGGTGGGGGAGAGGACGGAGGAGCGGTGGGAGGGCAGACCGGAGTGGGACGCCGCGTGGAACCCAGGGGGGGCCCTGCAGGCACACAGTCGACAGCTTGTGAGGACCCGTCGCGAGGCAGCGGCGGGCCGGGGGGTGTGCGTGCGGTCGGCCGCGCTCACCTCTTGACCCTCAGGTCCAGCGCGGAGCTCTGCGCGTCTATGAGGCTCATGGCCTGGGCGTGGCTGAGCTCGGCGCACACGCGGTCGCCGATGGCCACCAGCTCGTCGTGCTCCCTCAGGCCGGCCCTGCACGCCTTGCTGCGCCTGCGCACCTTCGGAGAGGAGATGGGGGGGGGTGAAAGACCTGGTAAAGGCGCAGTGCGGTAGTTTTTCATGGCATAATATTTACCTGATGTGAGTTATTTGGGAACCAGTCTCAGTGTCATATTTTGATGCTGAGATAAACCCTGAACACCCCCAGTTGCTTCCAAAGCTCAGGCAGCACGCGGTAATTTGCCTCCATCTAGGGGCGAGTGTGTGAACACCTGCTCCGCGGCTAACAGTCTGTTACCGATCCAGTTTTTCCTTCAGTGTGTGTTTTTTTTTTTTTGGCAGGGGCGGGAGATAAAACTCCTGAGAATGATCTACAACCGGCGGGGCAAACCAAAGAACACCGCTTTTTTTTGTTTTTTGCTTTTTTCCCCCCCGCTATGTCGATCCCGTCGGCCCCATAATTTAACAGGTCTGTGCCAAAGCCGGCGGGTTTCATGGGAATTGGCAGTTTTTGCAGAAGGTCACCCAGAGGGGGGACAGACCTCCGGCCGTCCCCTGCTGCGTTAAATTGATCTACGGCTCGGCCAATGAGCTGCCAAGTTCAGGGGAAATCAGCGGACGAGGTTTTTTGCATGAACCGGACACAAGCAAAATTATATATATAAATATATATATATATATAATTTCATCTTTTTCTGCATACTTGAGGCCACAGAAATCACTCAGCTGTCAAAAACCTCAGACATTTTCTCCTTCCTTCTTCCTTTTTCATGACTTTAAACCTTTTTACAACGTCAAGCTTTTGTCGATGCTTCAAACAAGCTTTTATTTTCTACTTTTTTTCGTTTGTTTTTTTTTCGTATTGCCTCGCTGATTTTTGCGGCAGCGCTGTCGGCAGCCCAGCGTCACCACATCCGAGCACATTCACAGCACTTACGGGAAATGCCGTTTTACTGGTTGTGCGATCCTGTTCTTCCGCTGTCGTGCCTCGTTGGCCGCGGGACAACGCCTGCGCCGTTGACGTCGTCAAGCTAAACGTGCGTTAAGCTCGTGCCACGCAAAACGATTGCGACGCAAGCCGACGGAGCGACTGCCCGCCGCTTCGCCATTGCAACTTTAAACACGAAATGTTCACAC
>CAAKHG010015499.1:5761-16866 GCA_901007715.1 Dactylopterus volitans | reverse complement strand
TGTCAATGAGAAAAAAATGATCCTGCTTATAAGATTACTGCATCACAAATCATCAGCCCGAACCAGAGTGTTTGTTGACTTGCATTTCCCTCAAAACACACCATCAATACCTTCTATCATTCAATATGTCATTATAAAGCCTGTGGTATGTAATTCCTTTATATTGTCTATACATATCATTTGTTTGTTTTTTGTTTTTTAAAAAATAATTTTAATCTATAGCATCCATGGTGACATTGAATTTAAAACAGAGAAAAGATGTGTTTATCATACTTAAATTAATCAGAGCAGGGTTTTGATTTTGGAAACGTTCCCAGACTCCAGACCAACAGGGGGCAGCATATGAAAAGAGTCAGAAAAATAAGCCAAAAAGAAGTGCTCAGTTTGTTAGCATGATCTGGCAGACAGTTGATAACCAGATGATTTACATTTGAAGTCTTGTAAGTAGCATGTGGTTTAATGTTGCTCTCTTCCTTTTACAGCTATTACAATATAATTTAATATTTGCTTCTATGTTGAATTACTTAAATATTGTTTGTGTCCATAATGGGCATTGTTTAAACACTGTGTAGGCAGGCAAAGTTACAGAGGTGGAACAGAGATTCCAGATTTCGATCTGTGTTGTGTGAGTTAATTTCTCTTTGATCTGTTGGTAATGCTTCTCCCTGATTAGATGAAGGTCTGAGCTGCGTGTGGTTGTCCTCCCTCAACCTTCTCCCTTACTATTCCCCTTGATTTAAGGGCTCAGTACCCACACCATCTCTGGAGGATGGCCGGCCTGAGTCTCTGCAACAGAGGCTAGAAGTGGGCCTACAACATGTTGTTGCTGACATGACGACCCAGTGTTAGCTTTTTTTTCCATTCCATAAAATTGTATCTTTAATGCTTCAATGAGAATATTTAAAACAAAGCTGTGGCTAGTTTTTTTAAAAACCTTGTTTTCCCTCTAAGGTTCATTTGACCCTAAATCATGATCTTTCCTATATCCCAAACGACTGAGGACTTGTTGTGTTAATAAGTCGTATCTTTGAACTTGTGGTTTAAGTCTCCATCCCGCTTTAACACAGCTCTGCATATCAGGACGATCACAGCAGAAATGAAGAAGTAAAAAAAAAAGTACAAGAAACCAGTTTTACAGTGAAATACACACAAGGAAACGGCAAAAATATTTCAGGAATGTGCAGCTCAAAAACATCAGCACTGCTTGAAGTCTCAAACAAACAAGGCCGTTATCACAGAGCTGTTAAACCCTGATCATTTAGTCATTTTAAGGGTCTCAACTTTTCTGGAAACAAAGATGCCAGAGTTTGACACCTGCGCCAAAACAGAGAGTAAGTTATTCGATGGGTTCTTTGTTTATCTTTTAAATAGTCTTCACTACCATTTGAAAAATGACTAGGCTTTGATATGCAGTTCATAAATTCCTGCTTCAGTTGAATCATAGGGATGTAACTTGTAATTTCCTTTGAAGATGTAAATGACAAGTGATTAGTTCAATATTTCTCCTCTGGATTTCCATAATTAGAGTCCCTGACCAGAATCTTATTTCAATCTTTGCTTCTCTAAGATATGCGCAGACATTCTCTTGGAGATGATTAAATAATCTTCAATCAGCGTTTAAGCAGTGGGGCTGTAATCTGGGAGGTGGAAATGGAATCTCTTAGGGAGATATCTCGCCTTTGTTGGATGATGTTCGCTTTGTACGAGCGGATGTGTATGCATACTTATGTGGCTCAGCTCCTGTCATGCAACATGTATGTGTTTCCTCCGCCCTTTGATCAGTTGTTGGCTTTTCAATTTTCCGGACATTTTCTGGTAGGAGCCAACGAAACATTGGCGCGGCGTACAGTTATGGCTGCGTTTCATTCCAACTCATTAGACTTGGAAATGGAAAGAACCACTTTGAGTCTTGTTTGCTATAAAATCAGACAATAATAAATAGATGCAAAAAATGTTCTCGCCGCATGTTCTGTACATAAAAGAGGAGAGAGCATCATAAAATTACATAACGCATTAAAGACATTTTTGGGGAAATGATAGTGACATAATAATATAATGTAGAAATTCATACTGGAACTCAGACCTCTATATTTTCTACTCATGTACAGGGATTTTCATGGGTGGAGCAGGAGGAGGAGGAGCTGGAAAAGCTGCAGCTTTAGGATGAGCGAAAGGGCGGTGTCAGTTGTGAGCTTAGCCTCCTTGATGGTTTTCTGAATGGCAGGAGTATCTGTCGCTGGCTTAAAGTACTTCAGTGCTAGATGTCTTTGTCTTGTGGTTTGGATTCCTGCCCCTGTTGTGTTTTTAATGGAGGCTTTATTTGGAACCAGTTGCAGGCCCTGTAATTGGGTTGGGTATTCAAAAAGTGTCGGGTTGTATGACAAGCAGACTTTGATGATTGTACATGGTGATGCGCCATTTTTTCCGCAGAGAGCTTTGAGATTGTCTGACATTCACCTTTTTTTTTCCCAGGTTGTGGATCCGCTTTGTTCAGGTCGTATTGCTTTGAAATTTTCCACCGAGGAATATTGCTTCTTTGCTGATGCCGTTTTTCTGGTTATAAAAAGTTGGGCTGGGTTGAGCTTCGCATTGGGGCGAGGGAACTGTGCTCCTTCAAGCTAAAGCAATGACCACATGACTAGCGGTGCAGTCTGTGTGTGCGTGCTCTGGTTTTTATCCGTCTCCACAGGGGACCATCAGGGCTTTAGATGTGCGGCGACCATACGACAGCCATCCACGCCTGCTCCTCCTTTGTCCTCCTTTTTCATTTCAAATAAATCACAGGGAATGAAAAATGCTCTGCCTGTCTTTTGGAATAACCAACCATTTTGAGCCGCTCAGCGCACCTTACTGCATAATTCAACAGGCTTGATTAGTTTTAAATTCAGCAGGTTTATTTACCCTTTTGAAATGTGCCGTAACACCCGGCGAATGGTGGATTGCGCTGAAATGGCATGCGGGACTTTGCTCATTTGACTGTGCGAATCCAGAATAATGTCGAGCTGCGCATGGACGACGGCTTTCTGCATCAATTTGTTTGAACAATATAAATGATTTTTACTCAGCTCATTTCCTGTGCCTTCGGCGGTTAATGTCTTGATCCATCCAAAGATAGCCTAGAACCTCTAATTACTCACCCAACTATTGATGTATTAGTTCTCATTCAATGATAGAGAAAAGACTTGAAATTGAAGCGTCACCTCCTCTGTATTTGAAACATTCATGCTAATGCTACGGCAAAAATATCCCTCTGTCCTCACCAAAATGACTCGCCTCATTAAAGCCAGTTCTCCTTAGGGGTGATGCTTGTGATTTATTGTTGACAGAGTTTCTTGTGAATTCGGAGAAAAGCGCTGGCAAAGTGTTAGAAGATTCGCCCTTTGTGCACCCCACTGAGTGTTTTGTGTTTTGACTGCAGGTCATGGTTGTTGAGGGCCAGCTCTAACTCCAGGGAACCCACCAGATTTGGGTCTTATCAGTCCCAGCAGCCCTCTTCAGAGACCACAGAGCCTCTCTGGGCCTGGAGCCGCCCTCAAACCGGGACTGCTGCTGGAACCGCTGTGCTGGTCTGTCGGGCCCTTGAGGAGAGTCCTGTCGTACCCTAACCGCTGCAAAATTCACTGTAGCTGTCTGGGTAATCAAAACTTTTAAATATTCATTTGCTTCGAGCACACTTGATTGCACACCTATGCACACAACCTAGATCTGAGCGAAATACACAGCATGAACAGTCAAGCATTATGGATGAAACACCGAACAGACCAGGAAGAGCAGAGGAAATGCCTGGTAGTCCAGTCATCAGCAACTAGCAGGTCGCTTTAAACTCAATTTGCAGTTTGGTCCAGTGGCTCCGAGAGCATTTTGGAACATCAATTGCTTGAACCACAGCTCATAGGCTGTAATTGCGGCAGGACAGGGGGAAATGTTTATTCATGCGGTCATGCATTGCCGGCCTTTAACCTGTGTGCATCTCTGCCGAATATTTATCTCTGCACATCCCCCAATGCCAGCCAGCTCCAGGAAGAGCGAGAAGAACCGCTTCCCAGACTGAATCCATAAATCAAATCCCCCCCAAAATTTCAGCTTCCCTCTCTATCTCTAATACGTCAGTCAGCAAGTCTTTTGAGTCTGGCTCGAAAAATATAATTGGATTTCATAACAAAACTTCTTGAATAACTGTTTTAATGAGTTTTCATTTGCAGCCACAGGTGATGTTATGTCCCAATCCATAAAAAAATCTCTTGTGGAAATACATTAATAATTTAAAATAGTTCTCTCTTTTTGAGCTAGGAGGTACAGCGGCACATACTGCACAGAAAGAAAACACTGCTTAGAACAGATAAACACGCCTGGAGTTCCCCCGCCTTGTCTGTCTGCATGTGGCCCCATGCTGGGCATGATAATGGCTGGACACAGCCCTCACGCTGGCAGTCAGCTGCTCTCTGTCCTGAGCCAGGGAAATGGATGGTGCCAGGGGACTATGGCCGAATGTGTTGCTGTATAGACAGTGGTCAATGGGTGGAAGCTGACAGCTGAGCTGCTGGCTGTCCAGGATTAAAATGCAGTGTGGTGTCATAAGATGCTGCGGGGGTTTCTAATGAGTCTCCATTTGAGGGAAAGGGGAGAAGCAGAATCCATAATAATGTTTTTTTTTTCAAATGAATTTAAAAATGCCTTATTGATTAAGCAAACTATGGAGTGAATCAATTTATCGTTCATTAAAACGGCACCCAAAATGGCAATTCATAGCCCTAGCAACAGTAGCTATGCTTGGCTTGGTTTTCCCTATACGTTGAGAACGCATAGAGCATGCATGGAGCTGTGTGTTGATGTGTTGAGCCAAAGTGTAAAGAATGAACTGCAGCGGGTTTATCCCTCACGTTGTCGTTTCCATCTCTTTAAATATGCACGCTTGGTCAGCGGCGCTGCACTTCAGAGAGTGACACTGTAAATAACACAGTTTTAGAAGTAGGAGCACATCGTCCTCCAAAATAAAAGCTATCAGCTAAGAATATCTGTGTTGTGTGATATTATGGTTAAGGCCTGTTTAGGCTTTGACACTTCCCGACCTGCTCACTCACTCACTCAGTCCTCCTTGCTACATGTCATCACATTCCTTCCTTTGCTTTGGTCACGCAGACTAAAGCCCCGTTTCCACCAAGCAGTTCACTTCAGTTCAGTTCAGTTCGGTTCGGTTCGGTTTGGTACGTTACGCATTAGAACAGTAAACCCAGTTCATTTAAAGGGGGTAGAGTTAGTGTGTGATTGTCTATCATGACCCAAAAAGGTTCATCCCGAGGAGAAGGATGAGTAAGTGTATGTGTGAGTAGGTAAACGTGTACCTCTATCTTCTCTATTCCTGGTTTAGCTCACCATCTGGAATCATCTGGAATGGTGGACTGGTCCTCGGATTCATCCCGAGCAAATAACCTGACCTAAAGACAAGCTCACATGTTTTCACCACAAGAATTATTAAAGGCTTCAGTGCAAATAGAACATGTAAACTGTCGCACCCTTATAATTCAATTCACATTCTCACTGGCAAGATGTCAGAGTGCAAATTAAATTTATCAAATTGACAATCTCCATATAAAGTCAGTTTTGACCACAAGCTTTAAAATCATTTATGTACTTCATCACTCCTCTCTGCCATGGGCCTACTGATTCACTGAAGAAGCTGTACCAAAAATTAACATCACTATCACCACTAACATACAATACAAAAATAAATCCCTTCATAGTTTACATTTCAACAAAATATCATACCAAGCTCACCTATAAATTGGCATTACAAAACTGCACAAAACCAAACTTCCCCTTTAATAATCCAAAGATAAATTGTACTCCTTGCTGCTTGCACTCATGTGCTAAACTTCTCGCCAAATCACTGAACGTTCACAGCCATCTTTGGCCTGCTATTAGCATTGGCAGCTAACCGATGTCACAATCGCGAAAACGCTTCTCACCGCTGCTTCGTGTTTGCAAGCTGAGGGTCATCAACCGGCTAGCGGACTACCGCGCCGTCAGTAAGCGATGAGCTGGCATTAACTCACTTTTCTTTTCAACATTACTCTGATATCCTTTGTTTTCTCTGATGCGGAACTGCGTCTTCTCAGTGCGCCCGCGCAGGACCGCGGCTAGAGATGAAAAGAATGGAAAAGAAACCTACTTGAACTTGGCTCCTTCACCCAGAGGCTGAACACAGCTTTGTGGCTTCTGACTGGCTGATCAGACAAAACATACCTACAGTTTGGTTGAGTGAGGAGATGATGCCCTCAAGTGCAGTCGGAATTTAAAAATTCGCTTGGAACACTGGGAAATAAATTACAATAATATGTTAATACAATTAATACTAACAACACTCTTTTTTCCTCAGACTTTTAATTGGCAGGTTTTACACCTGGACTAGAAGGCCTGAACATTACATCAGACTGCAGGTTAGCATCAGACTCATGCTAATCAGCTTGTTGCATTTCAGTAAGACTGAAGTATACACTTTAAGTATTAAAAGCAAGCATGCAGCGCAATGTTTCCTTTCCCCCCATAGTGTCTACCGCCACTCACATCTGTTGTTGGTAATTGGTGGGAGACATTAACCAGCCGGCTGTTTATTTTCCTCCATTTCTCTTTTCCTGTGAGCATGTGATGTGTAATTCCTGGGGGAGGCCAAACTGCTTAAGGTTCAGTGCCAGGGGATTCGCTTTGCTCAGGTTGCCAGAGAGCAGCCGTTTCATCTCTTGCACAGTGAAGCAGCGAGTGGTAGCGTGGAAAGCAGATCAAAAACTGGCCAACAGTTAAGGTGACAATGACAGAGACTCGCTCATATCAACAGTGACACCCAGACCTCCGGTTAGTTCCACTGTGGAAGGTGTGGAGAGCGTCCCCCAACAGCCAGAAGCAGGAAATATTGAAGATGATTAATCATTTGCTGTGCGGTTTTGGATA
Organism: Dactylopterus volitans; assembly: GCA_901007715.1. Lineage (NCBI taxonomy): Eukaryota > Metazoa > Chordata > Actinopteri > Syngnathiformes > Dactylopteridae > Dactylopterus > Dactylopterus volitans. The sequence continues at coordinate 9,921 of CAAKHG010015499.1, read as the reverse complement.
GAAAGAAAGATAAGGAAATTAAAAGGCGGGACATATATGGAGGGCGGAAAAACCAAGAGAGGGCCAAATTTTATGAAGGGATGAGGGAGCTCCAACCAGATGTGAGAGCATTAATTACTCCTAATCAAAGACCGTGCCAGGCTGGTGACAGTGGCAGGCATGCAGCAGGCACCCAAGGTCATTAGTGACACACATACACATGCACACCCACACACACGCACGCACGCACGCGCAGGCACACACACACACACACACACACACACACACACACACACACACACACACACACACACACACACACACACACACACACACACATGCAAACACTGAAACTGAACTGTCCTGCAGTCCTCCTGTTGGATCGAGTCAGAACTGCAGGGTCAAGAGCGTTCCTTCTCACTGGTTTTGAGCGCAGTGACTCCGACCTCTGACCTTTTCTGCTCGGGCAAGCAACCATTAGTCTGCCTTGCACACGTGAGGGCCGTCCTGTATTGCATGATTAGACTGGATTTACACAAGATGAGAGAATTAAAGCTGGATCTTTTCCCAGTTGATTGTGGAACCACTAATAGATCTGTGCTATGCAGTGTTAAATATTTGTTTCATTGAGTGTTTGTTTTGCGTTTATCCAATCACAGGGGGGGAAATAATCATTGTGTGGTTGACTCACAGCAGAATTTTGTAAGACATGGTTGGGAGGCTGCCATTGGTTATGCAATCTTTTCAGATCTGTGACCTTATTCTGTGACCCTGCTCAACAAGGAAATCCAAGCCTAGAAATATGTGCAAGTGGAACCCTTTAAGCACATCGCTAATACATGTCCAGAGGAATACAGACTAGAACTTGGAGATGTGAAAAAGGAACCAAATACAGTCATTTAACCGTAATTTAGCTTGGCAGATAAGAGTCTGGGGCAAGAAAGCAATTGTTCAAATTCCGCAGACATCTGTAATCTTTGAAGCAAAGTTGTGTGTACAGCTTTCGCTCACTTAATAAATAAGACACACAGAAGATTCAGACTACGCCTGAAGGATTTTACTGGCCTGATTGAGCTGCTGCCATCTTGCTTATCCTTTTCCCAATCTTTAGGGGAAATATGAGAAGTGGATTTCCGAATCTGTGGGGGGACTTAAAAAACTTTTAATTTATCAGCTTTATTGTCAGATGTCACAATTAAAGGCACAGTTCACAGAATCATATGCAATGAGTAGTCAGGTGGAAGCACACACTGAGTTGATTTCTCCACGTTTGGATACACTTGCATGCATCACTCACTTGCAGATTCATGCATTGCTTCATATGACAAAAGTTTCATAAGAGCCGCCTGTTACATTTCTACAACTATTTGCAGCACAAATTTGCCCTGCATTCTGAGTTTGTTCTGCATAAGATATAATGAACTTGATATAATCCTAAATGTATTTTGCCCTTCACTACAGCTGCTGCGTGTAAAATGTGAAAGGATGACTTCCAATACACTTCTGAGTGTAAACACATGGACAGTTTTTAAATCTGACTTTGGCTGATTCAAAGTGAGGAGAATATTTTGTGATATTTCACAACCCTAAGCAAACTGAACAGAGCCACAAAAGTAACAGGGCAGCACCAACATGATCATAACAATGATTAATTTATCAGTGCACTGGCATTCATGTCTGCAGCGTGATTGACTAACTGGACCCTGCAGATCATTCCCATCATATCAGATTAGAAAAGTTTTTTAGTTCTGTGCCAGTTATTATACACTAAAACCACACATGTTCTAACTGGAGCTGTCTATCTGTACAGACTTCTTGAAATAACGTCTGTCTCTTCCCACATCACAGTGAGCGTATCAATCAAATCCCAAACAGTGAATTATTGAAAAAAACTGATTCAGTAAAAGAATGAAAAAATTCTCAAATGAAAAAGGCCATCATTGGTGTTGGGAATGCGGGAATGCTGCAAAGCATCTGTGAGTGGGAAATCTTTGATGTCTCCCTTCCAAAGCAGGAGAAGCTAAAACCTCTGGCAAAATGTCTCAGCGGAAGATGTTAGGAATTCAGCTCCACCCTCGCTGATCTGTATGTGCATACGTGTGTGCGAGAGGCAGGGTACAGCCTCTGGGCAGCGCTCTGTGCACACGCCTGTGCAATCTTCCTGCATCAGTGTGGTGTAGTGTGTGCTGGAGCAGGGTGGGACTGAGAAAAAAAAACATAGCTGTGCATATTTCCTTAACAAAGAATTTTATTTAGATTGTGGTTCTAAAGAAAACTAACCATTACGAGTGTTGCGTCATTCAAAGTGTGTTTGTATTCATCTCTCATGCGAGTGGCCCGGGAGGCTGTGAGTCACTCTGTGACCCCCAGTAAGGGTGAGCGGATCGATCCCAAAGTATTGACACTGTAGGTCCTCCATACTCCTTTTGAGGATTTATTCTAGCATCACTTGGATCGATACAGACGGCTCAGTCTCAGTTTCTCTCCTCTGTGTTGCAGCAGCACATTTGTATTTCATCAGCAAGTCCGGCTGTCTCAGAAAGTCCCATGATGACGGTGTCCTTTTGTGGACACACTATATACATGACGTATATTCAAGCAAGCCAGCCACCCATGCTGGAAGTTCACTACAGTGTTGTGATTTATGTTCTTGTGAAGAGCATAATGGTGACATCATGATAGCATGATGGCTACTAGTAATATGTTTATATCCAAGTTCATCTGGAAATGTTAAAAAAGATCTGATTAAACAAATTTTTGTTTGCAATACTAATTGTTCATCAAATGAGTTTGAAAATTGGCACTAAATGTGAAGTGCAGCTAAAGCTGATGGGAATATCATTAGTTTTGTAAGTATTTTGTCATTAGGTATTTGACAAATTGAAGTTTTGATTTTTGATTTCAAGGTTAAGAATCATTGCTCTAACTGTAGGAAGGGTAATGTTTGCAGACAGTTTTTTTTATGGTGTTTTTATTTCATTATTTGCATTTTCATTATTGTTCTATTAAAAAAAAGAATGTTAATGAATGGAATATTTCTTGTTATTCGCCTTTAAACTGTCCTGTGTTTTAGTAGTTTAAAAAAAAAAAATCAGTGTCGATATCGCAATTAGCATATCAAATCAAAACTGAAAATTTCCCCCCATATACACATGCCAATGGAACGTAGGTACATGCATGTGTCTACAGATAGAATCATGACTCTTGATTTGGCCAGGGAAAGTTTTTTTGTATTTCAAAAGTTGCATTACTCGCCCAGCAGACACCACGTTTCGTGCCGCTTGGTTCAATATTCCCCACACTGCTCTTAGCAGATGCTCTGTCCTCTCGCATCTGCTCGGTCAGCTCTACATGTCAATCTGTCAGGAAAAGACAGGATAGGCTCACTCGCTCGCTCTCTCTCTCTCTCTCTCTCTCTCTCTCTCTCTCTGTCTCTCTCCGTATATATATATATATATATATATATATATATATACAGGCAACTTTATGTTGCCTAGGCAGCCACGTTTTGAAGTTTTTCTCTGAATGTGGGTTTGAAGCTGTGTATCTCTATTATCCATTACTCATACCCAGATACACGCAGGAGGCATATTTCATAGACAAGGATTAAATACTTGAATTTATTTATTTTGGTGCAGTGGCACTATAATTATAAATAAATGTGACAAGAAACATGAAAAATAAGGTGGTACATTTCAGCGACCGCCTGCCTCCCTCTCCTCACACAGCCATCAGTATTTGCAAGCTGTTTAAATCTGTGTGACAGTCATGTTTACAGGGTTCGGATGATGGCAGATGTTCCTGCATATGGTATATTAAGTGAAAATGTTATTTGTAGAGACTTAAATGGAATGTCTGCCGACTATTCTAGAGACAATGGCGTCAAAATATGAAAAATGTTGCTTCGTAACATAGAATATGAACTATTGTTGTATTTGCGTTCTGCTTTACAATGCTGTAGATTGCTGCACTATGCTTTTACTGCTTTCATCACAACACAAGCATTCATTGTTTTTGTAGCTTAGATGTATTGTGTATTAGTAGAATTAATGTAATGTGTTGTCTGGTAATGTATTGTTTTACATCAAACGGGAATGTAAAGTAAACACATGCTGTGATTTCACACATTCCAACAGGGTTGAAAATCCATCTCAGTACTGGGTGGGTTAATGGGGGGTGGA
>CAAKHG010015498.1:5113-15730 GCA_901007715.1 Dactylopterus volitans | reverse complement strand
GGGGCAGGGGGGGGTCGTGAAACCCAGACAAAACCATTAAAATGAGGCAGCTTGTATTTAACCAGAGGTGCACAACAAAGCGGAGTCAGCGAGCGTGGCTTCAAACGACTTCAAAAAAACAGTGGAAATGGACAGATTAGGAGCAGGAACCAAACAGACCAGCACGTCAATAAACAGGAGCGGATGCGCGACTGATCCACGCTGTTTTAAGTTTCAGCAGTTTTCTACATTGACGCACGGAGAATCAGCCGCAGCCGGTCTCCTTCAAAACCTCTCTCCCGATTGATTTACCGACCTCATGCTTCATTGACTCCACCTCTTCTCACGAGGAGAAGAACAGTGATGGAGACACAAAAAAAGAAGGGATGCATCTAGTTCAATTAAATAACCGCAAGAGTTAAATGATGTGTAACTCTGTTGCCTTTCTATTAAATTGGTTTATAAGAGGGTCTGGATGATGGGAAAATGTACCTTTGATGTACAGAAATGGATTAGGACGTCCACTGACTTGAATAATATAATTATCCAGGAACATAAAAAAAAGAAGATAGGTACCCTACTAGAGACAATATTGTGAATTAAAGGAATGTAAAAGCAGCAGTGGCACACAAGAGTAGAAACACAGTTAAACCTCATTTATTTCATGAGTAGAAAGTGTCCATGTATGCAGACATCATGACAATCAAGATGAGTACCAGCAGAGTCCATCAGAGTCCATTGTACAGGGGTCTGCAGTGTGGCTCCAGTTTGTCCTCCAGGACGTAGTCTGGTCCACAGACCCAGGCGTCCCCCGTCTCCCACTGCCATTTCTGCAGACTCTGCCTCAGGCTCTCCAGTACAGCACTGTAGGCGGGGTCTGATGCCAGGTTTCTTGTTTCCAAGGGGTCTGTCCTGTGTTGGGGAAGTACCAGTTGAGATTTAAGCATGAAAAAATGTACACAGACGTATAGAAAATCTTAGTTTTCCCACTAATCTCTCTTTTTAAACTGACGTGGATTGTACCTATGCAGTTAACTATGAACTACAAACCTTCAAAATTTCACTCCTTGCATGAGAGTGAATCTTAATTCAAAACCTTCTCCGCGGTGTCATCAATCAAACTCTGCCTCGGAGCTGCAGAATCTGTTATTTACTCATGTATGTTGGTGGTCTGAAAGAGGTGACCATTATTTAGTCTAAAAGGTGTGATAATTTAGCAGCCAAAGCCCTACGGCAAAATCAATAAAAAGACAATAAAACATGACTGCAGCTCATAACGGACCAGAGAAAACATCCGTTTGGCCTTAAAACCTCCATGATAAAGATTTCAGCTTCATTGTGACTGTGAAACAGGGAGGCGGCTGAAAATCTGCTTGGATTTAATTGACAAATGGCTCTTTGAAGAGATATTGTAGAAAGGTTACATTGACCTCAAAAAGTTCAAATCCCCCATCTGTGTTCTTTAGGGGTTAATACGTTGCCCAAAAATGTCTCCTGTGACTGATGAGGTGAACAGTGAGCAACCATCCCCGACTGCAGTTTGACTTATTTTAGAGTCGTGCGTCCTTCGCATTGAATAAAATACTATTTTATTCTATATGGATGGTGAGGTTGCGTTATACAGGCACAACGACTCATAGGCAATATCTTTGAAAAATACAGAAGCTAAACCAGAGCAACACTTGCTGAGAAGGCCAATGCAATTAAAAAAAATTGACTGAATTAAATTAAAAACCTGTGCTTTGTTAAACAAACCTTCCCCCAAAAATTGCATGTGTTCTTCTGGCCTTGTAGTTTTTGCGTAACCTTGCCGCCAAACTATTCACTCATTTACCAGACGCTCTTTTATGCCAATCCTGTGAATTTGTGAGTCACCACAGTGAATGTTTTTTCCCTCCTCGGTGGGAGCAGACAGGATAAACTCAGACCTGGTGTCGTACAGCTCCCAGCGCTCTCTGTAGTAATACTGCTGCAGGCTTTTGAACCAGTGCGTCGGCAGACTCCGCCTGGTGCGGTTCAGCAGGTCCTGGAAGGTGGCCGACACATACAGGTCCTGGTCGATGGGGAAGGGCATACGGTAGTGTAGGTTGTGGAGGAGGTGGTAGGGTCCCTGGTGGATAGAGCGGGTTGGGTAGTACATGGTTACCTGGAAGCAGAAGTGACAGCAAAGTGGCGTGTTCATTCACGAGTCCGCTTCCGATGGTGGTCGATGGCGTCCAGTCTGGAGGCGGCGACGCTCACAGACCTCGTGGAGGGACTGGCTGGCGTAGGCCGTGTGCCAGCTGCTGGGCTCGGTGACCAGCGCAGGCAGCAAGGAGCGGCCGGTGAGGTGGACCGGAGTGGCAGGGCTGCCAGGGAGGCTGTAGGATGGGTAGGGGACAGAAAACCAGTCCAGGATGGTGGGAGTGATGTCTGCCAAGAAAGAGGTGACAGAGAAAACTCAACTTAAAGCGCAATTCATTTTTTAAAATGTTGTTCTTCCTACGGTTGCGATAGTCTTTAGTACTGCACACAAGCTCATCAGCAGCTGTGCTTCACGATGTATAGCTATTATATAGAGGGACATCTTTACACGTCACTGCCCGGTTTAAACCCTGCATCGCCAGTGTGGGGTGATTAATAACATTTTTCAGATGCACCGAAGACTTAAAAGACATTTCACCTTTGTTGAGAGGCGAGCAGAGTGAGCCAGAGCTTACTGCAGCCGAGCTCAAGTCCTGCTAACCGCACTGCAATGATGCAAAACTGGGCTCAGAAAATCATTTCATTACCGAAGATAAATAAATCATTTAAGACCAAACGGGATTATGTGAAGGATGCACTGCAACAGGACTAAAAACTGGGCCGTTCTTGAAAAGTTGACATTTTGGAGAGATGTGGTTTTTACTGGGTAGCGTCAAATATTTATTACAACTTGTACACCTGTACACTGTCCGGTCATTTAAAGTCCACCTGAAACAGCATTCCAAGCACATCAGGATTCATGTGACGTATTTCTGAGTGAGCGGGGCCAGGTAGGTAGGACCAAACGATGGGAGGAATTTGATTGGACCTGACGGTTGTCGAACCACCAATCAAATCAAAAGAAGAAGAAGAAGCAGAGGACTGGAGGTCTGTCAGACAGTGACACTCATGACCCTTTTTTGTTGCTAAGCACCGCTTATCTCGGGGTGATTAAATTGTAGTCAGTGGCTCATGAGTCTTATATTTTTTGGAAAAGGGAATAAGGTTTAAAGTGGCAAACAACCGAAAGACACAAATGATAGCAAACTAGCTACATCACTGTCCTGTTAATGAAATTGAAAATTAATTGATTGGAGGATGTCACAGTATCATTGGTTGAATGTTGTTGGTTATATCTTGCATAACCTAACCCCCTTGTTTTACATGCCGAAAGCACGATTGCATGATTTTATTTTGATCAAAGATTGCAAAGAAATAGAATTTTTGCAACTTTTCCATGTATATTCCTAAATTGGTTCACTATGAGACTGGGGATGTGACCCTGAAAGGATTAAAGGGCCATTTTTCATTTCAGGTGCTGTAATCATCTTCTGCAGCTCACAAATGAAAAGTGTTCCTAACATTTTTGCATTGCTGCTAACATTATTTTTTTTTTCCTACACAAAATCACTGTCTCCTCATGGTTTTGTTTTCAGCTGATTTGACTTCATCTGACATCTGCCGCTGATGTGTCATTGTTAAGTCTCCCTCTAGTGGCCAGTTAAGCACATCGGACATTCACACTGGATTCCGCGGTTCTTCATTAAGCAGTGGTGGTCACGCTGAGAGCCAGGACCCACCTTGTCAGCCCCTGTGGCTGCTGTGCACACCGTGCACACAGCTAGTGGCCGCCACACTTCATATTCGAAAAAACAGACAGCCAGACGGCGCCGTGCCCTCCTACTACGCATCTCTTACCCAGCAAGCTGACGTAGGCCTGGCTGGTATCGCCCCATCGCTCTCTGTGCTCTGGAGAGGATACCAGCATGGGCTCTGCGGTCCCGGAGTGATACAGATTGGTTCTGCCATTAGGGAAGGGGATGCCATTATCCGAGCTGTAGATGACCAGAGTGTCATTCTCGTAACCAGCATCCCTGAGCTCCTGAAGCACTAATCCAATACCTGCACAGGAAATTTACACTCTTAAAGGTTTTTAGTGTTTTTGCAAAAACGGCTTAAATTTGCCTTCTTTTCTCTCTGTGTGTGTGTGTGTGTGTGTGTGTGTGTGTGTGTGTGTGTGTGTGTGTGCGTGTGTGTGCGTGTGTGAGTGTCTTCCACGTACCCTGATCCAGCCTGCTGACTGTGGTGTACTGTGCAGCCAAGTCTGCCCGGGCTGCCGGTGTGTCTGGCACAAAAGGGGGAACCTGAATCCCACAAGATGTACACAGACCAGGTAACACAAATTAAGTTTAATTTGATGCATGGATCACATTTAGTCTGTTTATTTAGGTGTATTATGTAACACCATTAAGATTAAATATCAAGTTCAAAACATTTGTTTGTGTCTTTCTTAGTTTAGTGGGTATGAAAATGAAAATTGTTGTCAAGTTAAAGCAGGTCATTTTTTTTGGCAAATGTGATAGGATTAATCACTGACCTCTACTTGTTCTGGTGCGTAATACTCTGGAGTCCAGTCAGGAATTCTTCCCATTCCCATTTCACCATTCCCAAACTTCTCACAGAAAGCGCCATACTGGGGCTGCGAGTGTCCACAGCGGTGGGTGTCATGGAAGGCAACATAGAGGAAAAAAGGCCTCGCTTCATCTTTTCTTCTGCCTCCATCTCCGTTTTTCTCTTGTGTCTTTTGCTGTCTCTCAAAGGATTCGTCTTTGTGACTCTGGAAGAACTTGCGGACCAGGAGTTTGATGCGGGTGATGTTCCTCCCCACCTGCAGGACAGAGTTGTTTTCCTCTGTGTAGGCAAAATCAAAAGGGTACACAGATCCAGGACCAACATGTTTCTTCCCAATTATACCTGTGGAAATTGATAAAGAGAGAAATGAGGGGAGGGGAGGGGGGGGTTTCGACAGGCCTTCACGTGCACCTCAAAGATAAATAAACAAATCAATAGGTGACTCCGCTATTAACCTGTGTGCACATTAGCCTGGCTGAGGAGCAGCGGCAGACTTTGTACTCCGTCAAACGAGTTGAAATGATGGACCCCCTGATGAAGACCGTACATGCCGTTCTGGTGCTGAAAACGCAGGACAAAAACGTCTTGCCGGTTTCCCTTAATGAATGAATGAGTGGTCGTTCAAATATCTGTGTGTGTGTGTGTGTGTGTTACCTGTGGCAGGCCAGTGAGGATGGTGGAGCGGCTCGGCGAGCAGCTGCTGACAGAGGTGAAGGCATTTCTGAACACCAGGCTGCGCTGGCCCAGAGAGCGCAGGTGGGGGGTGTGGACCACTGAGTTGTTGTACACCTCCGTCTCAAAGCCTGCATCATCAGCTGGAAGCGAGAGAAGACAATCAGTGTTTTTGTGTGTTATAAGGTTATGGGGTCGAGTGCACGGAAAGATGAGTTTTGGCACGTTTTTCCATGAAGTGTAATGATAATATCGATGCAATTATCAATTTTAAATAATCTTTTTTATTATTAGGGAATTGTTTTTTTTTTTGTATTTACACACACAGATTTGCAATTTGCAGACGCACAATGAAGTACAGTATCCAAGAGCTGTTTTTGAGGGACAGATCAGGTGAAAGATCAAGAGACAGAGACAGAAACATTTTGGATGAAGAAGAACGTGAATGTGATTTCTGAGGACAGAAAAAAAAAAATCCTGTTTGTCGAATCCAGTGTGGGAGCTGATGAACTTTTTTTTTCCTTTTGCAAATAATAATGACCCTGAATGAAGAGGCTCGGTGGGTCAGTGCTGCGATCTCTCTGCAAGAAAGTATCAGCGACTTAAAATAGGTTATTTGCAATGGTGCTAACAATCACAATACCACTTCATTCCTCAAGAGGCGCTGTAAGTCCCTGCAGCACAAACGGTGCTGGAGATGAATTTGATACTAATGTCGTACTGAGCACAGGGGCTGGGGTGGGATCTCCAGGAGCTCAGTTGTAGAGGGCATGATACCTGTGGCTTTCTGTGATGGAGATGTCTCAAGCCGCACTGAGACACTGAGGACAGGTGGAGCTCAGAATCAGTGACAGTAGTGGTGAGGAAAACAATGCAAGCAGATAACTGGACCAAGGGAAATGGTGTATGTTGAGAAGAAAATGGGATTAAGGATAAATTCTTGCGGTACACCAGTGAGCAGTCATACTAGAAATGCATCATTCAGAAAGGATGGACAGGAGATGATCAGAAAGCATGAGGGATTTGCTTTATACCTGCGTCAAATTATTTTTATCGTATATAAATATATAGTATTTGACTAATGAGAATGATGTTATATCCAGTATATAATATATACATATTTAAATATAATTATATTTGTGCTGTTGTTTTTCCCTCCCCTGCCATTCAAGGCTTAACATGTATTGCAGAAGAGGCGACATTAACCCACTATCCCATTGTACCATTCAAGTTATTGAAACAATCCAATTTAAATAATTTAATGTTTTTCTTACTTACTCGTGGTTCATTGTTGAAAAATGACTCTCATTAAAGAGGTTTGAAAGGCGGACCTGTCTGGATATTTTCACGACTTGCTACAGGTTGAAAACTTTTGCACCCACCGATTATTAGAAGCACGTTCCTTCTCTTTGCCTCCGCGATACGGCAAGATGCCAAGAGGAGAAAAACCGACCCAAGTATCATGATGATGCGGATAACGGCGCCTTTCCACGGTTAAAACCAAACTAAATCACCGTCCCGGAAAGCTTCAGGAACAGAAGCTGCCTGGCTGTGGATATAACGTGAGCCATGACGCCTTTAAACTAAAGTTTATGTCCGTTACAACAACATTATCGAGCGAGGCTTCTCACCGGCTTCCGGAAACAACCCCGAACTCCGCCCACTCAAGGGTCACATGACAGACGTCACATGATGAAAGACGACCGGATCCAGACTCCCTCAGCGAAACATTAGAAATTTTAGGAAGTAATTTCAGGAAAGTGAGCGACACGGACGTAAGAAATGAATCATGCAAAAGCTGGAGGCATTCGATTTGGTAATTTTTTTTATTTTTATTCTACTCCATTTTTTACTGTGGCTGCGGTTATGGCGTTTTATTTTTCAGTGTTATGGTCTATTTCATTATCATCTCTTTCTACACTTTTCTAAATTCATTAAACCCTGTTTGTTCCCGTCGTACTCGTATCAGTTCAATTAAAATGGTCATATATGCATGTTCTTCTACGGCATTTTATTGTTTACTCAATTTCATAGAATCTGTGCAAGCGAAACACGTGTAAGTCGCTTAAGATATACAGCGAGGCAGGTGGAAACTGTCATAACAACGTGGAGCGTTAGTGAGAATATCTCTTAATCAGACAGTCTGTCTTGGTTTAATCTGGCTTGTGGGTGAAGGTTTTGTGAGGGGCAGATGTTCTGTCATGTGACCATCATATGATCAGGTCGTTCAACTCTCAGATTGCAGATGAACATGGAGTTTGTGTCTTACTTATTATCCTGCAAGTGCTTGTTTCCCGTGTGTGTAACTTGCAGCCGGCATGAGTTGGCTTTTGAGATTTTCTCGTTTTCTCTCTTCACCACACGCAGATGACAGCATGCATCTGAGGAAATGGTGCACTTTATCACCTGGACACGTTGCACGATTCTCCAGAGGACGCGGACATACTGATGCACGTCTGCGGTCGGTGCTGCTGCCCTGAATGCGCAGTATGTGGTAGAACAAGACTCCCAGGGTACGAACCAGAACCGGGGAACACATGCGGCAATTTCTGAAAACACGAGAGTGAAGCCAAGCGAGGAAATTCAGTCGCTTTATGCATGTGGATTTAATCTTGAAATCACGTCACTTATACATACTGGGCAATGGACCGACCTCTGCTGGGAAGAGGAATGGCCCGGAGCTGCTGCTCATGGAGAACACTGACTTCCTGGCTGCCCGTCCTCTCCTGGCTGCCCAGGTACAAGCTGAAATGGCTTCAGATGGATGTGCTTGCAGGCCTCACGGTCGGCCTGACGACGGTGCCGCAGGCCCTGGCTTATGCAGAAGTAGCAGGCCTTCCTGTCCAGGTGAGTTTTTGCTAGGAGATTTTAAAAGCATTACATTTAATCAGTGTCATGCCAAATCATTCTGATAATACTTTCCAGCTCTTCTTCTTCTTCTTCTTCTTCTTCTTCTTATTATTATTGTTATTTTAGTTTCCAATGTACTATGTTCCACTGAACTTGCCACTGTTGCCAAGTGCTTGTTTATAAAGGCATTGCTGGCTCTCCATAAAGTCTACAGAGCCTGAGCTAGACCTGCCCTCTGTGAAAATTGCCCCAAGATAACGTCTATTCTAATTTTGAATAAAATTTAATAGGATTTACAACTAAAAACATGATTTCAGTCAAAGTAGTGCTCATTAGAGACAAAACTGACAAATCATTAGTGACAATTCCTATATTCCCTCAGTCGTCATTTTTCCTGCAAATCGTTATCTTGTTTGAGTATCAAATATATTTTTTTTCTGTTTTTTGTGGCTCCTTGGCTGGAAGCATTTTTTTTTATTTGGGTAATCTGTACATATAACATACATACATACATACGTCCCTTTCTTGTGAACACAATATCACAGGGAAAGGCTTGATGATGAACTGATCGGATTTCGGTGCTCAAGGGTCAAAGGTCAGGGTCTTTGAAAAGACGTGCTTGGGCACAAGTCATGTGCTAAACATTTTAGAACACTGTCGACCAAGATGAAATGAAGTGAGGGCATTTTTACTCTTAATGCTTGAATATCTTTCCGGGTATTTGTAGATATCTCATTGAGTTGTTGCGACATTATGATGGAAACCGTCAATCAGTTGCAGCCCATTTTAAACCAAAAAGCTTTTCTCTCCACAGTATGGACTCTACTCTGCATTCATGGGGGGGTTCATCTACACGCTCCTAGGGACATCCAAGGACGTGACACTGGGTCCCACGGCCATCATGTCCCTCCTCTGTTTCTCGGTGGTGGGGGGGCAGCCCAGCCGAGCCGTGCTGCTCAGCCTCCTGTGTGGACTCATCCAGGCTGTAATGGCATTGTTGAGATTAGGTGAGGGGAGGGCAGGATACGGTGGGTCATGTGAAAACCCTACCAGACCAGTTTGGGGGGTTTCCTTAATTTATAATTTCGACTCGTCCCCATGAGCCAAGTGGATGGCAACAATATGAAGAATATCATTATTCACAGAGGGAGACAGTGTAATCACCTGAGAGCAGCTTAGTGCCTGTAAAAAATAGCATGATCCATTCATTTATTAGAAGAACCTGATTGATGAATTTGGAGCGATTTAAGATACAGATCAGACACAGTATGAAGAAACAGGGGAATAGTTTGAAAGGGGTAATCAGCCACATCCTGCCACAGCATCTATGACTTCCTCTTTCTCACCGCACACATTTATGGTGATATCTGTGGTACTAATATATGTTTTTATTTTTGGTTTGAAGCCCTGTAAATCCTTCATTGATTCACTTGTCCTCTGCAGGCTTCCTCTTGGATTTCATCTCCTTTCCCGTAATAAAAGGCTTCACTTGTGCTGCTGCTGTAACCATCGGCTTCGGCCAGGTTAAAGTGAGTGTCCAACACACACATGTATCACGTAGACAAATAGTTTCCAGACAATTGTAATCGCACCACATCTATTACAGATGAATTTGCACATCAACAATTAAAAGTTACTTAAAGAGAGCAATCACACGCATACACACACTCAAATAATTAAGCAAATTTGTTTTACGTTTCCACAGATGTCTGTGTATTAAAAGAAATGTCTCTCTCTCTCTCTTTTTTTTAAAATTTGTCATCCAAGAAAACATTTTACACAAAACATTTGAGGCATTTCATTATTCTATTCATTGCGACAATCAGCAAGACAAAACAAAAAAAAAAGTGGCCCTGTCTGGGACTGGGATCTGTCTGAGCCGCTACTATATCTACAATTGATAGAGCTCAAAAACGAACAATCCTTTACATTATTACATAAGCAATATTAACCAAGGAAAAATGTAAGATATAATAATGTTTAGAAAAGCACAATCAATCTTTGATGCATTCCTTGTGTCGTTGTCATTTTCCACTGTCTCCTGTTCCAAGCTGCAACCACCTGCCATAATCTACCATATCTTAATTCTTTTACTCTGCTTGCGGCGGAGTTCTTTGTGATCAGAGACTAAATGAATGAGTTGAACCAACCTCAGTTTGGACGATGACATTTGCATGTACAAGTGACAGACAACTTTTGACAGATCTGAAAAATTGTCAAATCTGTTCTGATACCCTAACTCAGGGGTAGGCAACTGGTCCATGAAAGAGCCGTGTGGGTGCAGGTTTTCATTCCAACCAAGCAGGAGCGCGCCTGATACGACAAAGCAAAGACAGTCGATTGGGTGAGCGGAATCAGGCGTGTTCCTGCTCCTGCCAATCAGCTGTCTTCACTCAGCTGATTTGCTGTATCAGGTGTGCTCCTGCTTGGTTGGAATGAAAACCTGCACCCACACGGCTCTTTCGTGGACCAGTTGCCTAC
>CAAKHG010015494.1:7704-23845 GCA_901007715.1 Dactylopterus volitans | reverse complement strand
AGTTGGAGCACTGTGCATGTTGTTAAATTGATAACAAGATGGCCCTTGAATTTAAATTGCCCATTATCATAGTTTTTAATGAGCTTGGCCCTGAGATTGCTTTTTCTTTTTTTCTTTTTTCTTATACTGTAGATGGTTTCATTTCAGTTAGTTTTTTAACACATGATGTTTGTTCAAGTGTTCATTTTTCTCAATAGTTTGGTTTTAATTAGTTATTTGATACTATAATAACAGGATGAATGACATACAGGAAGTCACACACGCATTTACGGACTTCTTTTTCGGACTTGTACATACTGTGCATAAGTCAGAAAGACATGTAACCCTGACTTTCTGGTCTCCTTGTTGTCTGTTTCACACCATAAATTTGTGTTTTTAATGGTAAACCAATCACGTGTGATTGAGCTGGACGGGACCTCAATTCCACGGCCACATTTCCTGATTTCTTCTGTGCAGACTCTGGCTCCAAATGGCGTAACTGGCGTAACCAATGCAGGAAGACAGCATCGTAGATATATTATCCTCATATGGCATCATGTTTGTACAACGGTAGGAAGTAGAGGCGCGTTGTCCAGATTACTCACAGTTTATGGATTAAACACACAGGTTACTGTGCTACTTTACACTCTGCATTGTTGGAGCAGTGATATACCTTTGTGAATTAAGGAGGGGGGGTCAACATTTTTTTTTTTTTTCCATAGGATTCCACAGTAAAACAAATCATGCACCTGATTAGGCTTCATATTGACTTAGTGGTTAAAAACTGAATAATAATTTTCCTTTCTTCATTCTCCAGAAATGCAATTGCTCTCACCTGCATTTGATTTGTTTTTGATGCGAGCCTGTACCCGTGCATTCATGTGAATATAATATTTACACATTCTTTATTGTGGGTGAGAATGGGTCACCCAATCTGATGCTGGATTTTAAAATTGCATCCTAATTCCTATTTCACAGATTTTTTTTTTTTTCATGACATTGCTTTCTTTCTCAGTTTGTTGTGCTGAGTTTGGTTTTGTTAACCGTGTCATTCACACAAGGAGTGCAAAGACAACAGCTGTTTTTGGAGAAGGTTAACCTACAAGGTCATCTGGGTTACCTGAAGTTAAACTTTTTTTTTTTTGTTTTAATTAATTTATTTTTTTAATCTCTTCACTTTTAGGTTTCGCAAAGGAAGAGACCACCGTTTGTGTCCTTTTCTTTTACAGTGACAGTGTATACTTTTAGACCCATATCATGTTATCTTCGAGTGGGAGGATCAAAGAAAAGATAGATACAGCTCCTCAGTGGCTGGTGAATCCCAAAAGCATCACATCTCCCCCGATCTGTGGCGCCACTGGGGTTCTCATTCTCTCTCCCCTCAGAGGCTTGTTCCGACCCAGCGCTCATAGAAGTTCCCCCACATGCAGTGTGGTAGATCCTGTCATCCAAAGTGCCCCTCATTACCTTGAACAAATTCATATTTATGTTGCGTAACCCCAGCGAGAAATCAAAGTGCCGCGGCATTTCTCTCCCAGAACTGTTTCTGTAAATGTCTCACCCTTCTCTCCAAGTTCATATTCTTTAAACCTCTTCAATAGATTCTGCTGTTATTCCCCACTAGTTAATAATACAAAGGCATTATATCCATAGCATTCACAGCCTTAATTATCATCTGCACACCAGATAATGTGGTGATGTTTTGGTTTTGGGACGTTTGAGGGAATCATTTCATAGGCAGTCGGTTGTGTGGACAACTTCTGGGAGCAATGCCGATGGAAGATTAACTTTACTAAATGACAAATATTAATCAGTCATTTGGCTGAACACATTCAGTGTACATTGTTTTGTACTTTTGTTTTATCTTGACAGCACACACTTTTTTTTTCCCTCTGTGGGATCATCACTAAATAGTTTCTATTTTTAAAAATTCACATTCAGTGCATCGTTTCACTATAACCGATTAGCATGTTTTAACACATTTCATCCCATATTAAAACATAATGTTATACTATAGCATTACGTTATAATGTGGGAAAAAGCAGAAAGCATTGCTTTCCATTTGTTACTTGTGTGTCACTGCCTTGAGGTACCTGGACATTATCATAACAGAAGAATTTAAAACAGAATTTAGCTTTCTTCACCACACTCGTCATTTTAAAACATGAGCATATTTTCAGATTATTTGAGGAAACTGTTATATTGTTGAATAAATGCACAGTTTGGTGTATTATCATTCTAATCTGTCTGTCAATAAAATAGTTTAACTCAATCATCAGATATTGTAATTTTTTTTTTTTGACTTATCTTGTGTGATTTTCACATAAGACCGATGTGACAGTGTAACTACTCTACTCGTACGCCATACCTACTCCTATTATGTTGCATTTAAGCTATAATTAAGGTTTGGCTAGGTTCAGTCATCGAAAATAACATTTGGTGAAAAGTCGTGCTTGTGGTTGAAATACACACTTTTGTAAAGGTTGAGCATTAGCACACACAGTGACTGGAGCTGCAGATCTGTATTTTTGGCAGCGGTGCCAAAGCTTCACATTGGTGTGAATGGACAACTTGCTGTTTTTAATACATTTGCACGAAGGTGAGGCACCTGGTGATGGTATCACATGGTGACGGCTGTGACACAACCACTGGCGCATCGCTACCTTGGCAGCCACTTCGCCTCTGTGAACCTCCGGTTCAAAGTAGCTATTTCATCACTTCAGAGGTAATTTGACTCAGTGACGCCAAAACATACTTTTCTTCTGAACTTTAAAAACCTGCAAACCTCTTGTGAGAAAAAATGCAAAGGGAGGGAAGAAAAGCGAAGAGGAAAAGGTCACCGGAGAGGAGAAGAGAAGAAAAACACAAATTATAAGAAACAAAGGAAGAGAATCGGATGGAGGGCTGAAGAGAGAAGAAGGAATTCAATTTGTCAGCAGGATGAAACGTGCAGCTTTCGCTTGACTGTATAGATGGAGCACTCGTTTTCTCTCCATTTATCCCCGTCTTTCTCTTTCAACGTGTTTCTTGCTCTGTTTTTTTTTTATCTTTCTCCTCCCATCATTCAGTGTTTCTCCATCCCTCTGTTTCTCTCTCTGGCAGACATCCAGACTCCCTGGCGACCAAACTGATTGGCTTGTATTAAGGTCTCTTTGTCTATCTTTCTCCCTCTCTTTTTCTCTCTCTCTCTCTCTCACACACACACACAATGACACACATGCACACACACAGGCAAAGCAACTGCGTGACAGCAAGGCAGGTCACACCAGGCAGACGCTCACACACGCAGGCAAAGGCGTGATTTCCATGCACATGCGCAGACTCGACAGACATCACATGCTCACACACACACACACGTACATGCAACTGCTGGCGTGATGTGCATGCGCTAAAAGACAAATTCACATGCTAGAATTGGAAGAAGAAAAAAAACAGCAGGAACTCCTCACACCGTGCGAATGCAAATTAACACATAAATCATTCCCTCTGCAGGAGAAATGACAAATCCTAATAAAAGCAGGTTCCACCTGAAAAAAAAGCAATGAGGTTCCTCTTGTTCCACTGGCTGTCCCGTTAGCGCCACCTGCTGCATGGCTGTGCAGTCCTGTGACATTTTCAGGTACTTATATTTGTGTGCAAAGAAGTGGGAGCAAGACCATGTCTAAGTGCTGCTTTCCTTTTGTCTCTGCCCGTTTTGCTTTACCTTATTCCTCTTTGCATATCGTTATTTGCTCCTTTACCATTTTCTTAAGCAAATTCATCTTTCCCATTTTAGATTAGTATTAACAAGGGGATAAACTCTGTAGACTATCATTTTAAAGGATATCTGGAGTAATTTGACCTCAAAAGTCACGACAGTTGTGACCTTTGTTTCGCAGGTGATAAGCCTATACAATGGATTTGTATTGGCTGAAATTATGCACATGTCATCTTCTCAAATCCATTAGGGCTCAGGGTTTTGGATTTTTGCTATGGAGTGTATCTGCAAGCTCACCCTCTTGCTGCATGTGTGCAAGGATTATTTAAAAGGATTATTTAAAAGGTTTATTTAAAGTCCTGTAAGCTTAAGACACTGAACCATCTCGCTGCATGATGCTACTTTACTAAAAGATAATTTTCTTTACAAGAATTTGCTTGTCAGGAAAACACGCAGTCAACTGAGGATAGTGAGCATGAGCTCTGAACTCAAATGTCAGATGTGAGGGTTAGGTTCGGTTTACAACAGTGTCAACATCACAACATGTTTTGGAATTTGGAGGCTATGTGGGTGGTGCCAGCTAAATTACATGGAGGGGTGGTGGTACTGGACTCTTAAAATCCCACCTGAGTCTGAAGTTAGAATGCCAGCACGCATTTAAAGAGAATCTTCACAAATGTTGCCCTCAGTCCCGATTGTGCACAAGATGAGTAAAATGATGCAAATAATGCAAAAATCAAGATGTTTATCATGCAAGAGGAAGGCAATCGGAGGGCAAAATACCGTCCCTGTCACACAGACACACACTATTGGAAACAAAGACTGGTTAAACTGGAGCCACACACGACCAGGAGAGGTTTTAAAATCAATAAATGTTTATTTTGAAAAGTTGAATGTTGAATTTGCCATGGTTCTAGAAAAGAACAAACCAAAGAAAAGAAAACAGCATTTAGTCATAACGTCAATCGACAGCACCAAATAAATCAATATAACCTGTAACATCAAGTATTAAAGATATCATATTTTAAATCAAATGAGGTCAAACAAATGAACAAGATAAATGAACTCTTGAATCAAATGACTCAAATAATCTCATACTCACATTGATGTTGTTTCAACAGACACATGGCATTTGTTTGGTGGCAAAGACAAAAGGATGAATGACTTCCTGGACTTTTATAGGTGACGTCCCACAGGAAGTGGGCAGGTCCCACCGAAACTAGTGCTGCAGGTATAAAGAGTGTCTACCTTCGTAGAGGAGGGGAGGTGCAGGAAATGATGGATTTCTGACACAGCCGCCCCCGGATTTGTGCAGCAAATACGTGTCAGGTGTCCACTTCAGGGAGAGGGATTAACCTGGAGACAGGGCGTAGGTATTCGTGAACTTTGATTGCCACCGTGGCACTGCGATCATTACCATCCCTAGGGTGAGTTTTGGTTATTCGTCCAACAGGCCAGGATGCTCGGGGATATCGTGGATCAATGATCATCACCACCTGACCAGTGTCCAGGTTCTCCTGGTCAGTTCCCCATTTTTGCCTGGTTTGAAGGTTGGGGAGATGGTGGCGAAGGAAAGCTGTCCAGAATTGATCAGCCAAGATCTGGCTGTGACGCCATTTTCGTCTGCTGAGGAGGTCACTTTCACAGTGGATGGCCTGAGGAAGGGAAGCATCCGCCCCATGAGCAACATATTTGGTGTGACCGGGTCCGGATCAGTGAGGTCAGAGGAGAAATATCCTAGAGGTTTTGAATTCAAGATACCCTCCACCTCCACTAAGACTGTGTGCAGGACCGTTTCTGTTGTTTGGCTTCCTACAGCAGTGTTGAGGGCCATCTTGATGGATTTGATCTCCCGTTCCCAGCTCCCACCGAAATGTGGAGCAGATGGAGGATTGAACTTGAAGTTTACCTGTGAGTGAGCTAGTTTCTCCTGTACATCAGGTGCCATGGCCTGGAAAGCACTTTGTAGCTCTGCCTCTCCAGCTTTGAAATTGGTCCCACAGTCAGAAATGAGTTCAAAGGGTTTTCCTCGACGTGAGACAAATCTCCTGAAGGCCATGAGGAATGTGTCTGCATCCAAATGGTCAAGCAGCTCAGTATGAATGCACCGTGTTGTTAGGCATTTGAAGAGAATACTCCACCTTTTCTCCATGCGTCGGCCAATTTTCACAGTGAAAGGCCCAAAGCAGTACATGCCTGTGGACCAAAAGGGGCGGGGTTTGTGAAGCCTGAGACAGGCCGGAGGAAGGTCTGCCATTTTGGGAATAACGAGATTGGCTCTCCATCTCCGACAGTCTTGATACTGATGTTGATGTTGCCGTATTGCTTTGCGGCCACGCAGGATCCAATACCTGCGTCTCATTTCTGCCAGGACACGTTCAGGGCCTGGGTGGAGGGGTTTTGCAGTGTTTGAGAAGGAGTTTGGTTATGGGATGTTTTGGATCTAGTATGATTGGATGGATATTGTCGTGTTCAAGACTCTCTGCTGTCTGGAGCCGACCTCCCACTCTGATGAGCCCAAGATCCGAATCATATTCAGGAGACAAAGGAAGCACTTTACTGCTCTTTGATATGAGTTTGTCATCTTTAAGGGCATTGAACTCGCAGGGAAACTCTCAGCTTGGGCCCTTTGCAGAATATGCCTTTCAGCGTTTATGAAGCTTTGTGCTGCGTTTGGACCTTGATCTGCCACCCCACCAAGCAGAGCTGCGGTTTCCTTCATCAGTTCCTCCCAGCTGCCATGCTTTCTCGGGTCAGGGCTGTTTGTCTCACCTGACATCACTGTTCCACAGAACATCGATTTCCGGACCTCCTCAACTGGCTCTACTGTAGCTGGCAGAAATGGATTGGCAGGCCAGCAGTCAGGGGCCAGCAAGAGGAAAGCAGGGCCTTGACTCCATCTGTTGTGCTGGGGGAGGTCTAGGAGGGTTTTGATGCGTGTCAGGTCATCAGCTGGGTTATTCTTTGAATCAACGTATCTCCAGCTTTTTGTGTCAGTCAGAGTCTGAATCTCAGCTACTCTTGTCCCAACAAACACCTTAAAGCGACAGGAGTCAGATGTGAGCCACAACAGAACTGTGGTTGAATCTGTCCAAAGGGTGACTGACTGTAGTGGAATGCTGAGTTCAGATCTGAGAAGGTTGGCCGACTGGGCACCAGAGAAAGCTGCACAAAGCTCAAGGCGAGGGATGGACAGTTGGCGCTCGAGGGCTATGCAAGACCTGGCCATGATGAAGCTGGCATGGGTGTGGCCATGGGTGTCTGTGCTCTGAAGGTGGGCGACAGCTCCATACACACGCTCTGAGGCATCACAGAACACGTGCAGATGAGACTCTGAAGTGGCTGCATCAATAAAGGGGGGCAGATAACAGCGAGGGAAGAGAAGGTCAGCGAGATTCTGGAGCTCCTTTTCCCAGGTTTAGCCATTCCCCCAACAAAACTTCATTTTTGATGATGTTGTCCCATCCTCTCTCCTGTTTCCATGGGTTCTGCACCAAGATCTTTGCATGGGTTGTGAATGGGGTCAGAAAGCCTAGAGGATCATACTGGCTGGCCAGCACTTTGTATATGTTCCTCATTGTAGGCTGATGGTAGGGAACTGACCTGTTCTTATAACCCAGCATGTTTGTGAAGCAGTTCCATTGGAGGCCAAGTGTCAGCTCTTTGGGGTGTCCATGCTCTGAGAGCCACAGTTCAGTAACTTTGGATTTGGCCTCTGGGGGGAGATGTTGGATCACAACTGGATCATTACTGGCCCATTGTCTGATGTCAAATCCTCCCTTAGCCATCAGGGGTCTCATTTTGTTGATGAGGGACTTGGCCTCATCAGGGGAAGGGAAGCTCTGGAGGCAGTTGTCTACATGGTGGCATGGCTCAGTTGGTAGAACGGCCATCTAGTAACCTGAAGGTTTTTGGTTCGATCCTCATCTCCGGCAGAGACTGAACCCCTGATTGCTCCTGGTGGGCAGGTTGGCGCCTTGCATGGCAGCCTCCATCATCAGTGTATGAATGTGTGTGTGAATGGGCGAATGCCATGTAGTGTAAAGTGCTTTGAGTACCATCAAAGGTAGAAAAGCTATATAAATGCAGTCCATTTACCATTTACATAAAAGCAAAGTTGGACAGATTGTAAGACCTCCTGAATTGAACTATGAACTGCATAGATGGCACAGCATGGGCTACAGGTTCTTCCAAAATCCAAGTACTCCTAGGAGAGAGGGGCCAAGAACAGGACCAGGCAGGAGAAATTTGTTCAGGGATAGTCCCATAGAAGCAGTCAAACACAACTCGGGTTTGTTGTTGTGTTCAACCATGTGGTGTGGGAAGTGCCAGGTTTCAGCTGGTTTGTCCACCTGGCCACTGGGGAGCTTGTTGATAAAACCAGACTGTACAAGTTTATCCAGCTCCTCTTGGCACTGAGCAGACATTTTGGTGGTTTGGACAAACGTCTCTGTGTAGCACAGAGACGTGGTAGGACAGCTACCTTTGGAGCATGAAGGACTGTGATGTTGGGAGCTCCAAGTAAAACAGTGGCATATCGCATTAAACCACGGTCTTCTCATTGATGTGGGGCAAGGTGTCAATCTGCCATAGCCTCTCTACATTCTTGAGTAGTTCACTCTTAAAGCAGGTAAGAGCATAAGAGATAGACATTTGCTGGGTTTGGACTAAGCTAGCAGGCCCTTGGAGAGTCTATCCTAATCTGGTCCGTATGGCTACTGGATCACTAGGGGGCCCAATAATCACTGGCTCTAGGGGTGTAATGAGATGGGCATAGTCTGAGCCGAGAAGGACAAGAGGGCATACATGATCAATAGGTTCTAGTAGGATACCTCTGAGACGGGGATACTGCTCTTGTAGCTGTTTCACAGGGTATGTGTGCTCAGACAGTCCGAGGTTTTCAGCACTGAATGCTCCACTGATGTCATGTATTTTGTCTGGTTGGTTGATCGGGGAAATACCAAATGGCACAGATGCTCCATCCAGTTGCACAACATCCTGTCTCACTGTTCGTAGGGAGATGGTTTCAGGCTGGGTGTTGAGGTGCAGGCACTGGACAGCATCAGGAAGCACAATTGATCTGTCTGCACCCTCATCAAGGATTGCATGGGTTGCAAGAGTCCTTCCCCCGTTGTGGAGACACACATTAACAACTTTGAGCATGACCTTGTGGCTGCAGTTAGGTTGATCCATGTACAGGAACTCTGATGAAGAGGAGGCTACCATGTATGTGGTTGTCTTGTTGACATTAGCATCATGGAGAACAGTTAAGTGGAGCTCCTTGCACATATTACAGGACTTCTTCAATGTGCATCTGTCTGCCTTGTGCATTCTCCCACACCGATCACATCTATCCTTCTCTTTGGTCCATTTCACAATGTCACTCCTAGGGAGTTTCTTGAATTCTACACATGCACCTAGGAAAGGGTATGGTCTCTAATATTACAGTCGGGACAGTAAGGCTTAGGTAGGTTAGAATTTACCTGACCTTTAGTTGGGGGGTCTCGGTGTGGGTTCCAACTGAGGCACAGTTGACAGGTAGACCGTGGAGCTCGGTGTCGTGGGATGGCGTTCCTTAACAGGACGTGGTGTTTATGGAGTTCAACAGCTCACTCGGAGATGCGCTTTGCTCTTGACTTTGATTTGAGCCAAGTGGAAAGGTCATGGATGGAGTAGGTTTGATTCGCCTGACCAGTCAGAATCCCACGGTTGATACAGTACTCTACAAATGAGTCTCTATACTGTACAGGGAGCTTGCTGAGGAGTCTGTAAACATGAGAACCACATTTCATCTCTGATCCATTGGGGCCTTCTAGGGACAACAACATACCCACAAGAGAATGGACAGATAGGGAAAAGTTATCAAAGGCCTCTACATCATCTATGCGTATGACTGGGGAGTTCATGCCCCGATCTCACTCTGCACCAGTTGTCTGGGTTGACCATATCTCTCTTGAAGTGCTAGGAGGGCAGTGGAGTACAGTCTTGTGTCATGCATGCTGGATGCTGACAGTTTGTGAGCTCCTGGGTGTTGAACATGCTCCAAGAGGATCTGGTACTTATACTGCTCAGTAAGATGGGGGTGATCGTCAAGAAGATTATCCAGGGCCATCTTCAAGAGAGCAAAGTCACTTTCCCATCCACTCCTGAATACAGGCAGTGAAGGCCTTGGAATTCCATAGGCTGATGCTTTGACCAGATCTGTGATGTTGGGGTTCTGAACTGGTGGACCCTGTGAGTAAACTGGCAGCTGCTGGGTTGACATAGCTGGTACTGTGAGTGTGGATAAATGACTAGAATGACAAGGAAGGGATGAGGGCGATATCTGGGATGGTACATGGTGGCTGGGAAAGGTGGCTTGGGCAGATACTTGCGGAATGGATCATGTGACAGATGTAGCAGGGTTCAAATGCAATGGAGGGACCTGAGGAGGGGCTGAACGTGGCTGTATCAGCTGAGCCATGGGGAGTTGAACTGAAGGAGAGATTGGACGTAATGCCTAGGGGATGGAGAACTGAACTGAATGAGACATGGGAGGTTGAAGTGCTTGAGGCCCAGGGAGTTGAGGTTGAGGCTACGATTAAAATGTAGCTTTTCCAGCCACTCTGGCTGTTCCAGCTCAGAAAATGTGAGCCCTTTGCTGCCCAGGAAGGTTTTCACTTCTTCCAGACACGTGGCAAAGCGTTTCAGCACCTCCACTCTGGACAGCCACCGGACTTTGTTGTGCAGCAGGAGATCGGAAAACATGCTTTCCAGCTCGTCCAGTAGCGAACGGAACTGACGGTGATTTAAACCCTTTGCCATTATTTTATTGACAATCTGAATGACAAAATTCTTTACTTCTGTGCATTCCGGAGGAAATGTTTGAGCACACAGTGCCTCTTGGTGCAGGATGCAGTGAAAAGTCAGCAACTTTCTGTCCAGCGACTTCTGCAGTAAAGCCACAAAGCCCTTGTGCGCTCCTGTCATACTCGGTGCCCCGTCTGTAGCCACTGACACCGGGTGGGTGGTGTTTAATCTTTTGGCTTTTAAACAATTCAGGACAGTCTCACAGACGTCCTCCCCCAGTGTTTGGCCTTTTAGTGGTATCAACTCAATCATTTCTTCCTGTGGCCCAGCAGAGTTTACATACCAGCAATGTTCAATATCACCCTTGTCTTTAGATTCATCACAGGCAATTGAGTAGGCCACGGCTGAATTGATGTCTTTAATTTGCTGTCTGGTGATGTCTTCTGCCATTTCTATGGTTCTGTCTTTGATAGTCTTTGCAGAGAGGGGCATATCCCTGATTTTCTGCACAATTTCACTTTTGTTCTGTGAATAGATGTTTGGAAATCTTAATGAAAGATTCTTTTATATATTCTCCATCTGTGAACGGCTTCCCATGCCTGACTATTTCCTGGGTGGCAACAAAACCAGCATATGTACTGTACTTGAATTTGCTGACTTCATCCGCTTCTTGAAGTGATTTTTGCTCAGATCAGCATTCCGCGTCATTTCCTAAACAGCTTTTTTTCTTTTTTCTATTTTTGAGCAAAGGCTGAGAGTTTATTCTGGAAATGTTTTGCGACATTTGACTTTTTGTTGTTGGCTAGTTTCTCATTACATATTAAGCGCACTGGTAAACCAGTCTCGTCAGCAGTGAAAACAAATGAATCTGCCCACGTAACGCTGAATGTCCTGTTTTCTCCAGACACCTTTCTTTTCTTAGACTTCTCCATAGTTGGCCTACCTGGGGTCGAAAAGTTCAGGGATAAAAATATTTTAACACATTTTATTTAGATGTTACAAGATCACCATAATCTTCATAGAATTATATTTTGAAAATGAACGAGGTGAGGTGTCTTCTCTGTTCGTTGCCAGTACAGAAAATTTGCCGCACATTCAGTGAAATGGCTGCCAGATTGTGCAGAAGTAGGATGGAGTTCAAAGCTGCTTGACTGAGGCAAAAAGGTACGACGAGGCACGGTCATACCGGCAAACCTCAGTAGATGTCTGGGCGAGCAAAGGCGCATGTGGAAGCAGGGGAGGCCATACCGAGGTCGAGTGCCCAGCAGAACTTTGTGACCAGTGAGGGACAACTTTCCGATGTCGCAGAGCACATTTGAATACGAGCTGCAACAAGTGAAACCAAAACTATGACTAAGCTACACGTTGTGAAACTACTCGCTGGTGTCTCCTCCCTAAAGAGACCAGCTGGATTAAACGCTGACTGATTACCCTGTATTTTTCATGTTTTTTCTGTACTTTGTACAGTACATTGCTATTTTCCCTCCCCAAGAGCATCCAGTCTGAGGTGTTTCTTAACAGGTTAGCAAGAAAGCTAACCCAGCGCTATTTCCTAAGCACAGTAACAATGGCGCCGATGAAGGACGCCCTTCTGTTTCGATGGTAGGTCAACTTATTGAATCTTTTCATGCTGAAACCATCCTCCAGCTGGCCAGGGAGAAGGGGCGGCCTTCTTTTCACAGGTTGCTTTAGGATGCTGATTTTGGTGATGTCATCTCAGATGATGAGTGAGACAGAACCTGGCAAAGTTGATCAAGTAACTTATTTACTGGCAAGGCAAAGGAATTGCCACTCAAGATCATATACGGGCTCCACATTATCCCAGCGAAACCTAACAAACTTATTCCTTTGCTTTCCAAATAGTACATTAAGTGTAAAACTGCTGAGGGTTTGTATTTTCAGTGTATTTTTGACTTTCATCTTGTATGATATCCTAATGATTTATGGTGCAAAGTATGTGAAGAAATTGCTGTTATTTTAGAGAAAAAAAACCATCTCTGAAACCTGATTTATGCAGTTTGGGAGTACAGTTCACAATAGTGAACTTGTTTCCTTTCTCTGAAGCTCCTTCATGTCCTTCACGTCTGTTCAGTGCCAGAAGAGTGTGTGCTGCTTCACTGAATATCAGAGACTGTCCCCCTAGTTTCTTTCACATTGCATCTGGAGAATCATAGAATTTCTGACTGAAAGATAAACCATTGAAGTTTTTTTGATATTTTGAACCCTTCTCTGGACTATGTTGGGGGTGACAAGGTTTAGGCCCTTCGGTTGTGTCTTGATGGCTTGGCGTGGTCTAACACTTCGAGGCGCACTCACTGTTACTTCACTCTGCCAATATCACTGATGACCTTTAAAGAAAGGTCTTGAACATTCCGAAATTCCCTCTAAATGTATGTATATATCTATTTATTTTTGTCTCTTGTCTTTCTGCATTTGTTTGTCTTGGTATGTTGATCTTTTTAAAGGATTTGCTCTAAAAACAAAAAAACAAAAAGAAGCTTAACTACAGTAGAAAAACTAAATATCTTACTAGATACTCACAAGAAGAAAACACATGGCAAGCATGCTCAAGATTGCCCCCCGCCCATATCAGGTAAATTATAAAAACTAACAAGTCTGATGAATTTAATATACAGAGGTTGTATATCTTTACAATTTTAAAATTCACTTTCAAGGTACCTACAGTGTAAACTAATCATTTCCAACTCCCAACATAACTGCACATATAAATGCAATTGCAAAAAGTAAATTTACAAAATCCCTCATAACCCCGTACTGCGACTTTTGATGCACATGAGTAGCCATTATGCTAAAAATACATTTTTCAAGGTTTGGGTTCAAGCTCGATCCTAACGTTGATAACATACTCTTCTAAACTATCAAGTCTATACACAAGCCCTGCTGTTAATAGTTGATATACATCACATGCTTATGGTTTGAGAATTTTACCATGTTCCCAAATCATCCTTTCCTTCAAGTTGAGCTTGTTTGATTGCGTCATTTTGAACATGGTTCTGATTAATTTCACTTTCAAATGCTTCATATTTCTTTTGGTTAATGGCGAGCATTTTGTCTCTGGGGTAGTTGATTGTGTGAGGATTGCTGTTGCGTTTGTAGGCGTATGTGAATGGCCTCAGTCTCTCAGTGTGATTATGACGTCATCGTCTTGTCCTTTCCACAGCATCTCCCCCTCAAAGTCAAGCATTTTGTGCTTGCGGCAGCGCAGCAAGATGCCCACCACCTTATCTGAGATCTTCACATAGCGTTCGAAGAGCCGACCAAAGGTTATAATCGTCCTCCCCTCTTTATCCTTGAAGTCCATATCTCTGATGATCCACACCATCTCCTCCATCTCCCTGTGGATGTGTTTCTGGGCCCTGTCGCCTCTCTCGGCCGTCTTGGAGCCGTCTTTTGGGCGACCATAGCCGGTGTCGCCCTTGCGGAGGCGCTGGGACATGGCATACTCGTGGTCAAACTCCTCACTGAAGGGGTTGAGTTTCTGGCCCTCAATGTGCTGATTGGACCACTGCTGCCAGCGGCCCTTAATGTCACCCATGGTGGCAATCTTAATCTGGAGAAAAGAGAAACATTAACAACTGAGTATCCAGAGAATCTAATCATTTAACACTAACTGTTTTACACACTCCAAATAATTCATTAATTAGAACTACTGTTTATTCTGTGAAAACAATTGTGCAGTGGAAATAACCCTGATGATGTCACAGTGATGTTATCAGGCTTATCTGGGTTTGAGCTTCAATAGATGAGGTTAAAAGAATGTCTTAACAATGCATCTAATGAACCAAAGCTGCATAATCTCGACAACGTGCCTTCACACGTTCCTACACACCCTGCTGACATCTTTTGCTGGCGATGTTCTGTGCCAATGTCTGCACAACTTAATCACCAGTGATAGATTTACAATTTAAAAATGCATTTTTAAAGGGATAATTCTCCCATAAATGAAAATTCACTCATTATCTATTTACCGCAATGCCCTTGGGGGTTTGGGTGAAGTGTTTGAGTCCACAAAACACTTTTGGAGTTCTGGGGGGAGACAAGCATTGCAACCATATACCACTCTCATTAAGCAGAAAACCCTGTATGCAGTTACCACCCATTGACTGTGGGGCATTCATTTTGAAAAAGAATGACAACCAAGTACCATAGGAGGTACGACAAAGTAATACATTTTGTTAAAGCATCTGTGTAACGAGATGGACATCCATTTTGAGGGGTTGCTGCTTCACGTCAACGTGCACTGGCTGTCATGGGGGGAGGAGTGTTTGCACAAGCGATCCCCAGCCAAAAGCTAATGCTATTTGGTATGGAAACATTTTGGGAAAGCTTGTCTTTGAAATCAGCCAACTTAATAGTTGAGGTAAATCTCATCTCATCGTCTTCCGCTTACTCCGGTTCCGGGTCGCGGTCGTGCCGGAACCGATCCCAACTGACAAGGGACGAGCGGCGGGGTACACCCTGGACGAGTCACCAGCTCGTCGCAGGGCCACATGAAGGACAGACAACCACTCGCATGTACACCTACGGGCAATTTAGAGTAGTCGATTAACCTCAGCATGCTTTTGGAGGTGGGAGGAAGCCGGAGTACCCGGAGAGAACCCACGCAGACACAGGGAGAGCATACAAACATAGAAAGATCCGGGAATCCAGGAGCTGGGAATCGAACCTGAGACCTTCCTGCTATGCTATGAGGCAACAGTGCTAACCACAGCACCACCGTGTTGCCCAAGTTGAGGTAAGTATGAAGTGGAAGTAGAAGCACAAACAAAACAGAAGGCAAGCTAAAGTGGCTAATGCAAAAATTCAAATTAACCAGTTAAAAACTTGCTCTTACTTTTCCCTCATCCAGCCCCCTGTCTTAATATTAATGTTGACGAGTGACCCTTAACCTTCACGTAACAGGTGGTGTAACTGATCCTCAACTTGGCCTTTAGTGAACCTTTGACATATGGTGACATATAGTAATATTTTATATACACCATATAAACCATGGTCATATAAACGACTGTACTTTGCTTGTGTTTTTTTTTTTTAATCCTACAAAACAATTTACAAAGCATCTCAATGGCTGTTTGTCAAAGAACCATCAGGCTCAGTTGCAAAAAACATCCAATCTCCTCGGATACCATTGCCATTGTGGGTTTTAAATTTCATAGCAGCTTCCTCTCTTTCCTTCCTCTCCTTCCTGGTGTTGTCCACTAACCCCCTACTTCCTTCTGTTGGTATTTTTCTCATCTTGCCAGGCCTTCGGATCAGTGTCATCGGATCTCTTTGGCATTTGGTCTATGAAAAGTGATGACTTGTCAGTGAAGGACATTCTGAAAACCTTTTGAACCATTAAAGATGCATTGCTCCTCTGCAGAGGTGTGACCAGTACTTACTCAACATAAAATCAGGAACATGACTAAAATGCAATTTTGAGTGATTCATACCTTAAAATATCTTAATCATATACAACCGTGTGCTTTCCGATAGCGCATATAGTTAACCCAGTTCAGATTATGAGCGGATCAGACTTAGAACTGATCAAGACTTAGAACTGTAAGAAAATTAACCACTTGTCTAAAATCCGTTACTGCATTACTGTATCACTATAAAATCAGTAATGAATGCAGATGAAATCTACAAAAAGGACCCAAATGCTCATGCTCATAA
>CAAKHG010015492.1:0-15005 GCA_901007715.1 Dactylopterus volitans | reverse complement strand
AATATCTCGGCAAATATCAGGTGTTTTTTTTTTTTTTTGCTTTTTTGTGTGTTTGTGCTTTCATTGTTTTGTAAAGAGGGCGAATGGAAAGAACATGCACAGGTCTCTCAATTTTCTCTCATATGCTCTCTGTCTCCTTCCATCGCTCTTTCCCTCATCTCGTCATCTCTCTTGGGGAGGAAGGTCTCAGAGTTTCTCAGGAATGTTGACTTCTCGGTGCCTCGGTCCCTTGGGGGATGTTGGTAGGGGTCTTGACCCTTCTCCTGTATCCCTGGAGCCTATCAGCTAACTAAGTTAGCATGAGATAACTCTGGGCTCCTGCTCCCCCCCCACACACCTCCCCATCCCACTGCAGCCTCTTTTCCTTCCCTCCCTTTTAGTTTCCCTCACTCTGGGCTATGAGACAGGAACTTCATTAGAGGCAGGAGAACATCCATCATGCTACTGTCTAATCTTGGCCTGTGGCAAAATTTGTCTTTCAACCCTTGTCCTCCCCACTCACACTCTGTGCCCAGACATTGATGAAATCTCCTCTGCTAATCCGTTACTGGGCAGCGGTGCCATCCAGACATCTGCTGGTATGTGCCACAATGACGGCTCAGGTTTCTCTTTCACACTTTGACATTCTCAGGCAATCAGCTTTAATTACGACTGTGTGAAATCTAAGAAACGCAATTATACAGTCTGTGAATACACGCCGAACTCAGCAGTCATTCAAAACATACTTGTGAGATATTTTACAACTGCGTAATGTTGCAGAAATTGTAAATGAATCTATGCCCAGGCCTCTTCGGCTGCCTTCAGTTGGACTGATCTTTCTGCTCCCATCAAGTGCCTGGAAACAAATGAATGTCGATTACATAATAGCAATAATAACAGTAATAACAACGACATTGGTGTCTGTTTCCTTTTATGTTATGTATACTGCTTCAAAACTTTAATCACTTTTACTAAACCCTTTTAGAAAAGGACCTCTAAACTGAAAACAGACTTTTAACATAGCCACTGGCCTCTCAGACTGCCCATTTGACCTATCCTGCGACCTTCAAGCTCGTTCTCCTACTCAAAATTTATCAGGACCATGAGCTGAAAACTGTTGGGCTCTGCCTCCTGTTTGTTGTGTATTTTCTCAAGCCTTTCTTATTTCCCTGTAAGGTCAGTAACCCTGCAATTTTCTCCCACACACTGTTTAGTATTGCCTGGCTCTATCACTGGTCCACCTCTTGTTCTCCTCACCCCTCACATCGCCTGGGGTGCTGCTTGAACTTAGGGATACACTTCGCTCCTCAGTGGGAGAACTTGGAACCAGGAGGAAATGGGCTTTTTCCCAAGGTTGAGACAGGCAATGCTAGAGAAAACATGAGGATTGGCTTAAAAGAGGAAACATGGAGATTGCAGGGGATAAAAAAAGAAATGGACAAATGCTGTTTAAAAAGATGTGTCACTTCAGAGAAGATGTTGAAATCTGTTTTTAGCATGGACACAGTTCCTTTTAACAGCTTGAGGGAGGGGTTGCTTTATTAGAAGGTTAAAGTTTTAATGCGGAGCTTCGGATTAGAGAGGCATCTATGAACTTCTAACCTAAAAAAAAAAAAATGAATCTGGATGTAGTTATTTTGTGCCATCATTTTTCAGTGCACCCTTGTTGTGCCATGTTAAGTATGAAACCACAAAATACTGGCTATTATTTATTATTTATGGTTTCCATTCTGGAACTGAAAAACAAAGGAACTGGACAAGTCCAAACCTTGTTGAAAATGAACCACAAATTTTTTTTCTCCCCTTCACTTGAGCCATTTATTGCTCGTCTCTTAAATGAACTAGCCGCCTGCAGACGGATATTACTCATAACTCCAGACATTGCCAAGTCCTGGTCTGAGGGCCATTAAGGTGTTTAAAATCAACCATTCATATTTGTGCTGGATCGCCTTTCTCTGTTTTAAATATCCCCCTGAATTTTGTCTGATGAAATATAGTCACCGTGATTGTCTGAGAGGGCACTGCATCATGCCTTCCCATCCTGCACCACAAGGCATCATTCAACACCTTAATACTATACAGTCAAATTGCACCTTCATAATTTTCCTTTAAGCTTTAGTCAGCTATATTTTACTTTGGCTTCATTTAGCTTCAAAACAGAACTTATTCCATCATTAAAGGTAAGACATAAGCTTCCTTTGTTTACTGTGTGAGCCACAGCAAAATTATGCTAAATTGCCCTGTACAGTTATGGGGGACTGCAGAATAGTAATGACTTTCTGTCAGTTTGCACTTAACTCTTAACTCCTTTGATTTTGCACTGCAAAATGTCATCGGACCCATTATTCATGCAGAAAATGTTGAACCCACTGTTTTGGTGCAAAGTACACTTGGGCCCTGTCTGCACAACAACGTTCAGTTTTGTTTTCAGTCGCCCCTTTCAAATGGTTCCACGCGCAGGCGGCAACGTTTTGAAAATCTCCGTACACACGAGGCCGCAGGAAACCCCCCAAAATGCCGTAGTGTAGAGGACATGCCAGGCCAGTAGTTGCCGGTGGGATGAACCGAAACACGCACGTGTGTACACTTCCGTTCGCTGAGCTATAAAAAACTACTACAGTGTAAACATAAACAATGGCGAAGCTCGCGCGCATTTGTATGGACCGACAATGGTTTGACTCCTGGTTTGAGTGGGTCTTAACCATAAGGCAGGTAAATTCCAGGAAAATGTGGACTGGGAGTCATGCCAGTAGAAATATGCTGACATTCTTTATGCTTATTTAGAGCAATGGTGAGGCAAATAATATCAGTAGTATTACTATTACTATTTTTATATTATTTAATATTCACCAATATCTAAACAAGGTTTTGTTTTTCCCCGTCTCCACTGTGACGGAGACGGGGGCATTTTAAAACCTTTCCACTCTGGAGCCCATGTCTGTATCGCTCCGTTTTCAGGCACCAGGGCCAAACAGGGCTGAGTATAACCTTGCACTCTTTGGTCATCGCGGGCAGCTCTGAAACATCAGCGCTAAGCTTTCACCATTAATACACAATATCCTAATGTGAAATGTTTGTGATTTTGCGTGATCCTCAACTGATGTCGAAATGTAACCACAGCTGCGCTGAATGCTTGACTTTAACAGTTAAGCTTGGTTTATGCTTCTGTATCACATTGCGTTGCTGCGGCACAGATTGTATGGGCTGTGATTGGTCAGCTTTCAGTACATAATTTCCGTCGTGTAGCCTCTCCTGTTTCTCCCGCCTTCTAAACCGCCATTTTTTAAGTGTCGAAAGTGGAGCAAATTGAGGAATGTCTGAGTGAAGAAATTCGGACATATAAGCACTCACACAATACGCTTACTTCCAGCCCCAATAACACTCTCTCTTGCTCCTCAGTCGGCATTGTTCACGAAATCGAGCGACGCGGGAAGCTAAACAGCTAAGCGGTCGACGGATGTTGTGGCTGCGCACGTTCAACCCCGACGCAGAACTTCGAAAAGGTCCACGAGGGCGTCGGCAGGGACGCCGTGGCGACGACGCAGAGGCATACTTATCATGAAATACTAAAAAGTTTAATAACAGCCGTGCTGGAGTTTGCTTTTCAAAAATGGAAAAAGTGGAGTTTCTAAACATGACGCAAATCTTCTCAAAACTCCCACCTCATGCAGCGCGCAGTAGCATACATGTTACTCGAGTGCCATAAGCAGGCATGTGTATGTGAGTTCCAAGGGGCTGCATGTTTTCTTCCTATTCACACAACCAGGTGATTTCGGTGGGGTGTCCAGGGTGTTATTGCAGTCAGCTGTTGTAACACTGGAACCTCAGGTCGCATTGTTGTGTGTCCCACTGAAAGCTCTCACCAGAGCTATTGCCTTGTGAAAAAAATAAAAAGAGAGATTACAATCAAGGGTCCAAAAAGTGATGTGTTTTGGAAGTCATGACCTCTCCTATCATTCAACCATTTTTTTTTTGTTTTCTTTTGTTTTTTGTTACTGTTTAGAATCAAAAACTGTGATGCATTGTGGTGAATATTCAATAAAGGATTGAGTGAAACTGGCGTTTCTGTGTGCCTGTGCAGAGAGGCCCCTTGGGGGTGCTTTACCCTGGAAGACTCTGTATACGAGAGGCCGGGGAGTCGTCCACACGGTTTGAGTTACACCAGGCCCCTGTGACCTCGGAGTCACTGGGCTAAATGCAAAAGTGACAATGTGGATAATTGCCTGCTAAAGATAATGGACTGCTGATTGAGATCAATGACTTGTCCATAAACAGAAGTGGTGTAAACCAGCGCCGAATGAATCTGGGGCTGAAACGTCCAGAAGCACTGAACATTAGGCAGCCTGAAGTAATGGAGATGCTCAGTTGACCTAAAGTGTGCAGAGACAGCTTTCCAAACACCACCGTCAATCACGGCGCACACACACACACACACACACATTCACACTCTCACGCATGAGAGCCCGCGAAGGACGCGCAGGCATGCACGCACAAGCGCAATCACGGGTACCTGCAGGAAAACTGTTGCCATTCTACCGCATATGCAATGAACGCAAAGTGTTTTTTTTTTTTTCTTCCAGATTTTATTTTGACACACAACATGTGTAAGAGGAGAACAGATGTGTCACGGAGGAAAGAGGAGACAACTTTGCTGGAGATAGTAAATACACTCAAAAGGTAGTTTTGGCTGGATTGTAGTGCCGGTGTTTATCATGCTTTCGAACTGTTATATTGAAATCTCTGTAAAACATTAATTATAGACTGGAAGAGCAAACCACACTTGCGGGCAAACATGAAACGGGCACAAAAAGATCCATACATTCTCATCACACAAGTTGCAAGGAGACAACAGTTAGACGACTTCAAACACCGCAAATCCAGAACGGACTTGACTTTGATTAGGACTAATGCATGACAAGAAATGAAGCAGCGATGGGCCGGGTACGATGCTGCTGCTGATGGGGGGGCTTAAGTGAGAGAGGTGGAGTGTGTGTGGGGAGGGGGGGGGGCCAGGGTGTAGTGGGGGCTTTGATGTAAACAAGATGAATATCTGGCATGTTTATGCTTTAATTTGGTGCCCAATTGTGAGAAGATTGGTTACAAATTGAAAAATGAGGATCAGGTGCGGAGTCTGGGAGTAATACTTGCCTCGCTTATTGAACCTGCGCACTCAGATTACCTACAGTACATACACAAACACATGCCCACAGGCACAAGCTCGCCGCGGTCCATCAGCGCAT
Organism: Dactylopterus volitans; assembly: GCA_901007715.1. Lineage (NCBI taxonomy): Eukaryota > Metazoa > Chordata > Actinopteri > Syngnathiformes > Dactylopteridae > Dactylopterus > Dactylopterus volitans. The sequence goes on along the minus strand of CAAKHG010015492.1, from coordinate 9,786 downwards.
ATATGATTCTCCGCAGGTTGGAGAGAGCCCACTGTCTCCTCTCCGCCCCTGCCAGGCATGTGGAAGTTTGAATTACTTCTCTTTTCGTCTCACCAGCCACATGTGTGACCATAAACTCTCCGTTAATGTATTTTTGTCACATATTTAAGAAAGTCGTAAGAGTATTTATAGAGCATCTGTGGTGAAGGAGGGGAGAGGGAGCCCAGTTATGGAGGCACATTGCTGCTACTTTCTCTCATAGGAGCGTGAAACATCTTGTTTCCATTAAGCGTCCAGGGCTGGGAGGAGGGCAGAGGACGAGGGAACGCGGGTGGGAGGGCGGGAGGGTCAGTGGGGGAGTAGAGGTAGCAGTTTAATGTGTATGTGTCTGAATGTTTCTGCGTGCATGTGCGCACTGTAAATGTGTGGCGCTTGTAATTGTCCACAGAGCCGCTCATGCCGTTAGCCCTGTGGGGAGATGGTTCGGTGTGTGTGTGCGTGCGTGCGAGCGTGCGTGCGTGTGGATAAAGATAGAATAAAGAGCTAAATAGCTGATGACATCCAGATGACATTTTGACTTAGCTATCTGTCACCAAAGAAATGTGGTTAGCATACATGGCATTACTACGTTCCCATTTCTGTCTCTAATGGGGCAACTTTCTTTTGAAGGCATCTGCAGAGCGGTGTGTTGAGTGCTGACCGTGGTGGCGGTGTGGCAGGCGAGCGTGTGACATCCCCACGAACCGCAGCGGAATGGACAAAGCACAGCGGAGAGGACTGCCTGAACGTAACGCAGCCATCCCGCCCTGCTTACCTGTCTGACACCGCCGCGAAACTGCTGATCCATCTTCAAGTGCCGTGTCTCCAGAGTCGGCTCGCAAACCCACAAATCAAGCGGGGAAACCCTTTTTTTTTTCTTTCTAATATTCTGCTTTTTTTTCCCCCCCTAAAGTGTAACCATGCACTTGAAATTTTTCTCATTTTGCTTCCTGGATTCCATTTGTTTGGATGTCGCAACAAATCACCCTCATGGGTGGTCAGCAAGTGAGTGACTCCTCCTGGTGGGCTGGAGGACATGTAGCTGAACAAATGAGAAGTGCTGGAAAAACTCGACGCGCGCTGATTGCAAAATCGCCTTGCGGTTTAAAGGCAAAGTCTCGACGCATGACAGCAGCAGTGCAGACATATTCAAATCACTCGGTCACAGTTGGCTTCTCCACCGTGACCCGGCCTCATAAATATTTTGCGCACATACAAAATCATGGTTTGTCCAATCCATGTTCCTGTGCTTCGAAGTGAGAACTGTCACTGAGGTTAATGCATCCCCCAGCTCCTTGCCCAAACTCTTATGCACACACACACACACACAGAGGGAGAGAGAGAGAGAGAAAGAGCGAGAGGGGGAGAGGGGAGCACTCATAAAATAATAGTCACATCTCACCTGAAACACCATGCTGTTTGCAACAACATAGCAGATAAAACTGTTTCCTGGGCTTGGCTTTATCACATCACACGCATGTTTTTCATATCCAGTATCTTTTCATACAGGAGCAGTTGTGAGGCAAAAAAAAAATAGGTCCCATCTTCCTGAAAATATTTTTCCTGTCCTTATCGCAGAGGGTTCATCTCCTGTCACAACCACAGTCGCCTGTCCATCGACAACATTAATGTCATGATAATCCTGCATTTTGGACCATCACCAAGAACAGGCCCCATCAGTATGTACATGTGTGCTTCACTCAGATGGCCAATCAAATGCAATTTAGGAATTAACATACAGTGGAAGGATGTTGAAATTATGAATGAATTAATCTCAAAGTGGAAACATTTGACCGCAAGAGCCACCAGGAACCAACCGCATCTGCAGATACCAACACCGACTTCAAGTCAAAGGTTTCTTAATTAAAAAAAGGCCCAGGTGGGCGGTAGATCCAAAGGGTTGCGCCGCCGGTGTCTCCGTCCCGCGAAGGGTCTTTGAACACAGCGGCACACACATGTAGTGGAAGTGTCGGAAACAGGTGCTTTGTGGCTCAGGCAGCTCGCCCCGTTTGATGTCCTTTATAAGAAACAGACGGTAAATGCCGGGCGTGTCCATAAACACAGCAAGCACAAGCCTGTGGAGACTACTGTATGTCAGTTCCCCTGCAGCATGGCGAAGGATAACGGGCTGTGTCCCACTCCATTTGTTATGTAGTATGTGCGTTTTATTTTTTTTAAGTCTTAAATGCGAAAGTTAGTGTCCTGCATCTGCATGATCTAATTTAAGAAATATTTTTTCACGCTGCTCTCGCTCGAGCATTTTTTTGAAAACAAAAAATAATTTATCATTTACCCAGTTCGAACATTTGATATATTTTCTTACTCATTTTGTCCGGTTTTGTATTGTTTTGTAAGAGCTCTCAAATTGCACTCACAGGGCTCTGACTTATTCATAATCATAATAAATGTTTTAGCATGACAACGAAGAACCTTTTGCCCCGGGAGCCATCGATACTTTGATCAGTATGTCTGGTCTGTAACAGGGTTCATGTAGGGACTTGTTTTTTTGTGTTGAAAAAGAAATGTAATTTTATAAATGCAAACATCAGTTTTTCTTTTTCTGTTTTTGCTTAACTGTCACTATCAAATAGCTCAAGTACGGCTGACAAAATGATATCCATTATATTTTCATCGTCATTGTACAGAATTGAATCAATACAGTTTTTTGAAATAGTTGATGGTATAAAAGTATTAGTAACAGTACTGGCAGATCTGAGTCTCCAGTACATTGAGAACAGTGGCCAACATGCCAGAAGCTTGAGCAAACTAGTGAGCCATGCAGAGCAAAGGCTGTCAGTAATGGTTAACTGATTTAAGGAAGCATTTTTTCTGAAAACATTTAAAAAAAATAAATAAATAAAAAAAAGCAGAAATTAAAAGGTGTGGAAAAAGGTGATACCATATTTTGAATTTGTCCTTATTATAAAAACCTGCTGAACACTAATGTTAGTTTGTTTTTAAAGTGAGGCAATGGCGACACTGTAAATGAGCATATCAATGTTAACGTATCTTATGATAAAGTTGACAGTCTATGTTGATGAAATTCAGTTTTAAAATATACATTAGGTGCTGCTACGAAAATAAAATTCAGGGAAAAGGGTCCATCATAAATCTTAAACATCCACAACAATAACAAGTAGCCTGAAAATACAATATCAATCTGACTAATTGCAAATTAATAATCCACAGTCACATCTGGTGGAGGCTAATGAATAATAATACAATATCTTCCTGAACTTTTTTTTTTTTTTCATGACGTCTATCTGATTGCCAGTGTGGTTATAGTGATATCATATAGCTTCGTTGTCCTTACGGGGATGTTACACAACCCGGCTGTTGCGCGCCATCACTGCACACAAGCTCAAATTGAAAGTCGAGTAACTACTTACAAAAAATCACATCATTCCGTTCGGATGCAAACGCGAACACTTTCCTTTGTTAGCTGGAGCTGCCCCACAGTCGGCATCCTCCCGCCCCGGAGAGAGACATCAAGGCTGAACTTGTCACTCCGGCGCTCCCCCGGGAGAAGCCGATGCCAGAACTACTGACACTCTCGACCTCCACCCGAATGATGCTGGCACAACAAAAATAAATCGCGTCTGATGATGTGTTAATCTGCCCTGACAAAAGCATCTCGCCTCTGAATTAAGATGTCATATTTTATCACCAACGTGACACCTGTTTATAATAGGGGGCCTGGAAGGACTTATGCGCCTGTTATTCTTGCCTGCACCCGGAGCGAGCGGCGAAAGTGAGGGGGAATACATGTGGCCTTGTATTTCAAAACTATTAGAGCATGGTTGAAATGGGTTCACCGGGGAGTGCTATGGATTTTTACCGCAGAAATTAATTCATTTGAACAGCTAGATTGGAATCGCATTTAATGTGCAGATACCTTAGTTCCCACATGTTCCCCACAAGGTCTTTTCATGCCATCTGTCACACTAAAACCTTACGCATGTGAGAAATCCCTCCAATGATTGTGTGTATACCACGCTTCATTTATCGGGACCTGGCCAAGTCTCCGACTCCCAGACCCGCATACGCACAAGCGCACAAAGCCCGCTGCCACCAGCGTCACAGAGTGATCAGAGTTGCTGCTTCCTGTGTAGCTGAACGCCTCGACCCTGTCAGACTAAACTGTGGGGAGTCGGAGCATGCAGTCCAGATGTGAGCCAAGGTGTCCACCCTCTCAGGCTAATCAGATTGATTAGGGGCAGTAATCTGGCGGCCTGGCACTGGACTCCGGACCTCACGGGGCTGAGCAGCGAGAACTCACAAGATGGCGGCTCATTACACAGTCCAGAGCAGCTTAGGCCGGCGTGCTCCTCCAGCGCCGTGACATGTGAATGAGTAGGTAGAGTGGGGCTCTGACTTTTGTGTTACGTGTCTGTTTTAAATCAAAACACAGACTAAAAAAGAAAAAAGAAAAAAAGGCCGAGCCGCACTGGGCATTCGCAGACCAGTCCTAAGCATATTTCTATCCTGTTTTTTGATGTAATATTGAAGTAATTCTTTGCCTTTTTCAAGCTTGACTTCCTTCCATCGGATGAAACTGCCCAAAGCTTCAAATCAAAGGAGTCGGCATACAGGAGTGGAGCAGAGCTTAGAAGCAGGCGGAGCAACAGGAGGTCCTATTTAGCTCCGGCCTGAATTTCAGACCTTGAATTCAACCCATTGAAATTATTCGAGAGGGATGTGGGAACTGAGATAGTGGTGCTGACAAGCAGGCCCAATGATCAGAAAGAGGAAATGCTGCTCTCAATGACCTTACTGTTACCCTTAACAACGCCACATAAGTCTCCTCTTTCTGATACCGGCCTGGGTCTGAAACATCCAATTCAGTCCCATCCCAGGAACTAGCCTTCCTCTCATTTCCTGTCTGCGCAACAGCCGTCGCCTGTTTAAATTACGCCCCGGCTTCTCCCGAGTTCCCCTGCTCCCTCTCTTTCTCTCGCTCTCTCTGTTGGCATCGCAGCTGCCTAAAAAAAAAAAAAAAAAAAAGTCATGTTTTTCTGGAAAGACCACAAGACGCTGATTGCTGATTGATGCCCTGGAAGCTTAGCACAGACCAGCTGATACAGAACAAACGCTGGTGCTCGCTCTCGGGTGCTCAAAAAAATGCCAGGAGCTGCTGGATAAAAGATGATTTTAAAAAAAAAAGTAATTTGACCAATATCAAATGGGCATGATGTTTTGAATTTTGAGGTCTGGAACCAACGAGCCACCTTCCCTTTCCTCTCCCTGCCTGACTTTCATCCCGCAGCACCCCAAAGAGCGCCGGTTCCTGTGGCAAACGGCTGACATCTTAACATGCAATTGAAGAAAATATTTATACATCCCTAACAGAAAATCCTCTCCTCCGTCTGACCTCTTCCAGGCGCCTCTCCTGAGATGCATATTAAAATGTCATTACTGAATGCCTTCTGCACAGCCATCGTTATCATCTTTCAGTGAGCGGACCCCTTTAGCAGAAACAACACTACAACCTAAACAAGGGGAACCTCATGAGAGGTCATCAACAATGTAGTCATAAAAAAAAAAAGGACAATTTCGGGAAGTGTGAAGAGACACTGGTGAAAACCCAACACACTCATTACCTCTGTTTTAGACCACAACGTCTCTGAGTGCAGATGTTATCACGCAATTTCAGCACACATAATGCCGCGGGCTCTGTGAGATGGACATTGTTACTTTAACAGGGAACGATGTGGCTTTTAATGAAAGTAGGAGAGTTCCTTAAGTCCAGACTTTGTGGCTAATTCCCAGGAAGGCAGTTAAAAGTGAATTTATTGTACTCGTTTACATTTCAATGCAGGTTCCAGAGAAATCAGGGAAATATAAACCACGGGCCTTTTCTCCTCTATGCGTAAATGCAGCCAGTGTTTTACATTTCCCCAATTGCTCCGACTGTGCTCTGCGGACACCGAAGGGAGGGTGTTGTATTTTTCTCGGTACACAACTGGCCACAGCTGTTAACCCGCACACACACGCCTCATCTGCTGCCTAAACATGCGGAATTATAATAATTTGTCTGACAAATGCTATATGTTTTGCGCCGGGATGTCAGGATGCATTATCTAACCTGCATATTTATGTGTCTGTACATGCATGCAGATGGGGTGGATGTGCGGCGGTGATGTGCAGGTGTTCTAGTGGTTCAAGCGCACACACACACACACACACACGCACGCACGCACGCACGCACGCACGCACGCACGCACACACACACACACACACACACACACACACACACACACACGCTCTCAGCAAAAGAAAAAAAAAAAAAAAAGCAGACAGGCATGTGTCAGAGACCCACCCTGGCTAAGTCAGGATTGTTGGGTCCCTCTTGTGAACCCCCCCCCCCATTGGCAGAGGCTCCATTGCTTGAAAAGTTGACAGCCAGCTGGCTTCAAATGGCAGTCAGAGGCAGTGTTGGGAGAGTAATGCATTACAAAGTAACTGAAATTCTACTTCTTCTGGCAGCAACAGCTAAGGCTACTCTTTAGATTCAATACCACAATTACAATTAGTGACAATTACACCGGATCGCTACTTTTGCCTTGACGTCACTTTACAATGCTGCACTGACTGATGTATATCAATAACTATGTGGCTTTCGAGCTTGTTGTCCTGGAGATATGGTCGGTAATTTTCCCTTCTTGAAATCAAATTTAAAAATGTAGTGGTGAGTTGTAGCCTGTGTGCAGGGGTAAAAACTTTACTGCTTACTGCTTACATTACTGCTGTTGCTCACTCCAGGTATGCTGGAAAAAACGGTTTACATTTTATTTCTTTGGGCCTTTTGTCAAAGAAATTTCTGTCACTCTGCTAACAGAATAGGCCTATTAAAAAACTGCTAGATTAGAACGATAGTCAGTGGTACAATAAAGCATATCTAAGTGTGTTTTATTGCTTTACTACCCACTTTTCATCATAGTGATAATGGGACAATAACAGATAAAATTTGATAGCTGTCCCGTACCACACTGCGCCACAGCAGCATGAAAAGAAATAATTGTGAATGTGTGCATTGACAAGAAAATCAAAGCAAATATTTAGAGTAAATGTAAATGTTACTTTTTTGAGTATCTAACCTTTCTAACATGTGATAACTGGTTGAGTAGTTTGATTATTTTTTTGAGAGCGGTAACAAGTAATTCTAACAAATCACTAATTTTCAATAACGTGTCCAACACCGTCAGAGGTAACCATGTGAACCGTAAACCTGTAAACCCGTAAAGCAATTTGTGTCTGATTAGAAATTGAAAAGGAGTGTTTGGTTTTTTTTTTACTAAAACATCAAGTGTCTTTCATTTCTAATCTTTTCTTCAAAAGTCATTCATAAACACAATAAATGTATTAGGGCCTCCTTGGTCTCTCCAGTCATCAGTGACTCATTTGATATTTGATCACTTTTTCTGTGACATATATTTCGGGAGGAAATTAGTCAAATGTTCCATGCCATTTTAATTTTTTTTCTTTTGACTTTTTGGTGCCATAAATCCTTATGATGATACCAAGCGGCTTCAGTACACTGAAAAACACTTAAGATGAAGCGCAGTTGCTACCTTGATCACGTTCGCCGCTGACATTTTTCCAGTCTGTGAAGCGGGCTGTGATATTCCTCAGCAGCTCCGCATCCTGGAAGGAAATATTAATTGATAACAGCATCCCTCTCACAGGCATTTGGAAACAATGTTAACGCCGCCCAGGACGCGGTTCCTATTATGATACGCAATCATTGCTAATTACCATATGCGGCAGGTCACAAAATGCCACATGCGTGGACATATTTGTCATCCGACAACCTGCTTTGTTTTCCGATACACTCGTTTGCAGCTGCTTAAGAATGCTTCAACATTTCTTGGCGTGTTCAAGGGCAGGAAAAATTTGGGGTCTGAAATACTGAAAAACGAAAGCAATAATTACATGCAGAGCTCAGGATGCACACACACGCTGTCAGAGTGGAATCTGATTTCAAAGACAAGCTTGCCCTCTGCGAAAAGACGAGGAAGAGTATGAGGTGAACGCTCGGCCTCGCGAAGCACATCCGGGCCTCGTGTGTCCCACATGTATTTCTTCGACTTTAAGTTTAGAGAAAGATTTTGCCGCTAACATTTTCTGATAAAAACCCTGGGGGGGGGCTTCATATCAAGAATTTTCTTTAAATTATAATGACTAGCCTATGAGTCCATTCCACCACAAAGTCTACTGTGCTGTATGTAAAACCACATGGAGCATGACACGGGAGTAAGAGACTGCATTCCATTATTTCACATTGTTTTCAATTCTTATTGCTGCGCTTTATGTTAAAGGAAACCAGAATATTTTGGCTCTTGCAGCCAAAGCGCAGGTTAAGAAATGTAACGTGAAAGCTCGGCAGCACTGACCTCTAGAGCAATCATAATTTACAATAACCCAGGGTATAATATTCAAGATCATTGTGGTCAGATAACGGCCATATGGGAATCACTCTGTGTATTGTTGTCTCTGCAAACAGGACAAGAATTCAATTACGAAACCCTAACGTATCATTATTCAGCAACGTCTCCCCAGTACGCATGTACAAAGGGGTTTTGCTGCAGCGATGCCAACGCTTTCGACCACAGCAAGACGACAGGCCGACATCTTGGCCAATAAAATCAAAAGTACAAGAGCCCCTGTCGGGTCTCATGGTCACACTTCGACATCAATCACTGATGTGCGGGGTCAGAGCTGTGATTTTGTCCGCAGGACTCCTCTGATCACTCCCTTACACTCCCCTGCAAAACAGGCCTCTACATCAATACTGCGCTGGGAGGGCACTTACTGGACATGAGGTTGTTATTGCCAGAGAGAAAGAAAGGAAGAAAAAAAAAAAATCTTCCAGCAGTAATACTGCTGGAGGTCCTTTTTAACAGTGCTCCGCAGACGACAAGCAGCAAAAGGGCAAAACCTGCAAGTGGGCTTTTTTTTTTTTTTTTTTTTCTGAAGAAAGAGAGAAAATTGTGTTGACTTTGGAGTCTCCCTTGTTTCTCTTCATCACAGGAATGAGGGGTCCAGTGATTTTTATAGGGCAAGCGGCTGACATTTTGATTTCACCAGTGTACTTTTGACTTTGATGTCATCCCCTGCAATTTTCCTCGCAAAAGGAAAGACAGAAAAAAGAAAGGCTGCGACATGTCAGGGTGGTATGTACAATATTTACTGTATTTCCCTCAATGTACCTTTGCTCTTTGTCCTGAGAGACCACTTTAGTGTGAGAGATTACGATGGAAATGATCAGTCTCAATGAAGCTCCTAAATCTTCACACTTACTGTTCAAACACACGCACGCACGCACTCACACACACACACACACACACACACACACACACATACACACACTCCCTGCCTTCACCTTTTAGTGATTTGGTCCATGAATAACTTTCGGAATCTTTTCAGGGGTTGAAAACACATTTAAGTTGCTTTGCCTGCAGTCAAGTTCGGGATACTTGTGCTATGCAGTACGGGGAATACCCAGCATGCATTGCGCACTATGTGTTAGCAACAAAATTGCATCTCTTTCACCAAAGAGAGACACATGGCTTCTGCTCCTTGAACTTGAAACTGTGAGTCAGACTGTAAAAATCTTACGGTAAAAACTGGTCTTTTATCATGTCCGGCCTCAAAAAAACCTGCTATAGTTACTCATTTATATGTAAGATTAATTCACATTTGACATGTCATGATCTGGTGCCAAAATTCTGAAGTCGAAGCAATGCCATGTGTTGATGTTTTTCTATT
>CAAKHG010015490.1:0-14122 GCA_901007715.1 Dactylopterus volitans | reverse complement strand
CCGAGAAAGCTACGTTAAATACAGAGTGTGTGTGTGTGTGTGTGTGTGTGTGTGTGTGTGTGTGTGTGTGTGTGTGTGCGTGTGTGTTTCTGCTCTCATGTTTCTCTCTGTTGACTATGTCTGAATGCAAACACACTTTCCTGTGAACTGCAACAGTGTCATTGTCTTACTGCACCCGACTGCGATTGGTCACACATAAACACATTCACACACACACATACATATCTGCAAACCTTACAAGCTTTTCAGATACTCAAATAATGTCAAAGAAGTGTCATCAGATGTATTAGATGGTCAACAAGCATAAACTTGGAGTGAACGTACCCTCATTTACAATCATGATATTAGAATGATCAAGATTGAGTTAATTACATGTAAATTTGAAATTTCGTTCTGTATTCACTTCGTGCATACCCAGATGGCAATAGGGTTTGTCTAAGTCTAGGTAAGTCTAAGTTAATTGCAATTCCAGGTTGCAGGTTCATTTCACTGGACAATTGATGTAATACATAAACTAAAGATGAAAATGAAATGAATGAAAATACATATTTATTGGGGCAGTTCTGACTGAACACAAAGCAAACACATTTTCCACATTGATCTGACAGTTGCTCTCAGAGTTTTTCAGGTAGGCATGAAACATTTTTGGGTACGTCAATAGAGACATTACATTAACTTCATATGCAATTGCCTCTGGTCAATATAAACACAAAGTGGCACTTAAGGACTGTCATTTACAGGTTATAGTGTGAATGAATGTCATGAATGTCATACTGTAATAATACACTCAATACTGATAATATTTATGTTGAGCTTTTGAAAAGAGGTTTAAAGTACTCCAAGCGTAAATAAACAACACATAATAAAATATAAAATACAAAAAAAATTAAAACAGTTAAAATCAATTTAAAAATATGTTAGTTAATGAAAAGCATGTCTAAAAGTTCAAGGCAGGTCAGTCTACAACTCAGTAGCCTCAACAGAGATGGACCCGTCACCTTTAATTGGAGGAGTGGTTGTTGGAATGGGAAGGAATGACTTTTCAGAGGATCTCAGGCTGACCCTCCATGAGAGGCAAAGAGTTCTATTAACCCTGCAAGAGCATTTAAAGTGTTCATAAAAATTGTACAAACTATTCTATGAAGGACAAGAGTGAATAAAGTGCTGTTACATCCCATGCTGGACCTAACAGGGAGCGCAGCCAGCGCAGTTATGACCAGGCTAATTGTAAATGTGTCAGTTGAGAGGGATTTGCTTATTGTGATACTGGAAATACTCGATCAATCAGCCTCAAAGGAACAACAAAAGTTGTGGGTTCATGTTGTCACACAGGCTTGTGGAGCGATACATCTGAAGCCCTGTTTCCACCAAGCAGTACGGTACAGTATGTTACAGTACGCCATCTGAACAGTAAACCCTGAATCTAGTTTGCGTTTCCACCGCAACATGTACTGTACGTGGTAGGCAGGGTTCATTCTGGATGGTCGTCAACTTGAACCACCTCCACATCTTTCTGTCCACACCACTCCAGCTGTTTTAGTCTTTAATAAGAAGATAATCACTGAGGAGCATTTCGTTTTTGGTCTGACATTGCTCAGCCGATTGCTGAAAGCCCTCCTCAACTTCTTTGAGAGGCGAGTTCCCACTGTATCGCCTCCCTCTCTCTGTATTATGCACTGCAATTTTTCACAGAAAAACGATAAGTTAAAGTCTGGAAACATGGCGCGTTTCTGATCATTTCCACCGTAATGTCTCAATCGATGTGACCAATCAGCGACTGCCGCTTGTATAGCTCCACCTTATAGGTATGGGTATCAAAATCAGAACAGTTTCTTTGGTACCATCCACAACTTTTGTCAGTGCAAACTCCTACCAGCCGTACTGAACTATACCGTACTGCTGGGTGGAAACAGTGCTTGACAAAATGGAAACGTGAGTTCAATGAAGCAAACAAGACAGTGCCTTTCGTGCCTCACCAACAGCCTCAGACAAAGGAGGCATGTTGCAAACGAAGGAAAACAGAGAACTCGATTCAGCAACCCACAACATGTGGTCTGACTCACCAGCTGATCAACACACCCTTAATCCACATAACCCAAGCTGACCAGCGGAGTGCCCGCAGGATTCCCAGCTCACATTGGATAAGGTCCATTTAGGTCAGCCCGCAAATATGATATCACTTTAAAGTTTATAAACCACTCTGTCACACTCTGTCTCTGACTCTGTCTCTGCTCTGCCACTCCCACCTCATCCGCCTGTATTCGCTGCACCTGTCGTCGCTAATTACTCCATCTTCTCATCTTCTATTTAAGCCGCCCCCATGCTGCAGCTCATTGCCAGATTGTTCTCAGCACTATGCGAGTCTTTCCAGCGATTTCCTGCCTGCCTGCCGGCCCGGTTCCGACTCTGCCCGTCCCCAACCTTCCTGCTCTGCTCGCTTTCCGGACTTACGACCCGTTCTTCGCCCCCGACCTCGAGTTTTGCCTCTTCCTCGACGGCGCCTCTGCTTCCACGGACTGCTCCCTCATCTTGGACCCCTCTGCCTGCTCCCGGTTCCTCCACTGCCTGTTCCCCGTCGGCGCCTCAGCATCCTCAGCTTCGCCCGCCGATTGCGGTCACCGCTCCCGGACTAGCGCTCTGACCGTAAGACAGACTCTGCCTTCTGTCTGCTTGCTTTTCCCGGACGTTTCGTGTGGACGAGCTTCCGCCCCATCCGCTCGCTCGGCGGCCTGGACTGGCGCCAAGCTCCGGAGCCCCAGAGACTGCATAGAGTTTTCGCATCCACTGACAACCGCGAGCCCTGAGCTCCCTCTACTGTCCGGACTTCGGTACTGTAGTCTTCCCATTAAAGCTTCTTATAGACTCTCCCAGTTTGTCTGTTCTGCATTTGGGTCCAACTTCTAGCTTGGACCACCATAACAGTGACTCTGTCGCTGCTTCTGGCCCAGATGTCCATCACAGTCACTCTGCTGCCAAGAGAAGTGACCATCACAGCTTCTGGCATGGACCACCTTAACCATGAGTCCATCGCTGAAAGAAGTGACCACCACTGCTTCTAAGATCAGGCTGTGACAGAGGCATCTCATACACATTAACTACCCTCAGGCATTCAGATCTTCCTCGCCAGTCAAGCGATCTCTGTCTTCTTGAGTACTAATCAAGCATGAAATTGCCTGGTTTGAGACCTCGGATCGTCCCTCTCGACCGGATGCTCGCGCACGCCCGCCGAGCTATTAGGATGACAAAGAGCTTATGCTCTTTTTCATCCCAATACCTAATACTATAGCAAATGCTATCTCTGCATGCTGGGATTAGCTCACCTCACAGAGATCAGATGGCCCACCGAGAAGATGGTAGCTGCTGACAGCTGCTAACCGACACTGCCTTGCCAAAACGAAGCAGCAGAGGACGGACCACCGCATCTGTACCAGCAAGAGGCTTGTAGCTCTGGGCAGATGTCAGTGTAGTAACATGTCTATAGTGTTTATAAGTTGTAGTCGTCATTCATGCGATACAGACAACAGTGTTTGTTACATTGTTGTATGTGAATCTTGTTCCTGTAACTGTTTTTATGGTGTTACCTTGCCCACATGATCCAGATTAGTACTTGTAATGTTAAAGGTCCAGACTCACGCTGCTCATCAGCTGTGCCAGTGAATTCTGTGTAGCACATACAGGTACTGGATCTGAGTCACGATTGTGACAATGGTGCCACTAAACCTTCTTTCTCCTTCTTACTCGTTTTACTAACTACTCACGCACATTCCACACATAGCTGAGCATGTGCAAGTTAAGCCTCCCACTCAGCTGCTCCTTTGTCTCATCAAGCTTTATTGGTCAATTGCCATTTTACTGCACATCTCTACCTACGGCTAAGCACATGGAATGTGGCCACCAGTTTGTTTCAGCTCCTCACGCAAATCACACACCTATTCACACATGCGCACGCGCGCGCGCACACACACAATTTGTTGTTTGTTTTCTATCTGTATGTAGTTTTGAGTAGTTGTAGTGTATGACTAGATTTGAGTGCAGTAGTGATATTAATTATTTAATTCTCATAACTCATTCATTAATTTAATGCTGTTAATAAACCCCATTGTATTTTAAAGAGAAGTGGTCCTTGATTTGCTTGGATACTGGGGTCATTTCCGACCTCCACTCCTTCTTTGTTCATTTGATAAATGCCACTGTTCCTAAATGTTGACATTTTTGAACATATTTTGAGACTAATTCCATCTGTTTGGTTATCAATCCAGGTTTTCCCTGTGGTGACCCATTTTCATTGATTTCGATAAATTAAAATTCCATAGTTCAATAACCAAAAATTAACCAAAATTTTTGGTTAAGTTTTGCCCCATAAGAGCATTGCTGGTTAGTGGGGGTTCCCCGAAGCATGTCACTAATTGACTTCCCAAAAAAATGCATGTGTGGCACATCACTACCACACCAAAATATGAAAAATGCTTTAGTTCTGCAAAGAAAAATATGATCATTCATTGAGAGAATATTAGTGACGAACCACTCCATTTTATTTTGTGATTTCATTGATCAGTTGACATCTGATGTAACAGCATCTGGATGTGTGTCAGCAAAAATCAAGCCTGCTTCCTAAAAAAAAAACAAAAAAAACTTTTCCTTGTGTGTCTGTAATTTTTTTATCCATAACATTGAACAAACTGGTCACATACTGTATCCCAGACAGTACTAAATGTCATAAAAAAGAAGGCACACTACAAACTTTATTGATGCTCCCCGCTCCAAATATCTATTGAAAGGCCATAAATTAATTAGTAAAATAATTATAATTTGTTCTTAAAAATGTTAGCCTTTTTCCCCCATTTTGTGTAAATAATACTTCTTGGTCGGGGCGACACGGTGGTGCGGTGGTTAGCACCGTTGCCTCATAGCAAGAAGGTCGCAGGTTCGACTCCTCCCACCTCCAAAAGCATGCTGAGGTTAACTGGCTACTCTAAATTGCCCATAGGTGTGAGTGGTTGTATGTCTTTCATGTGGCCCTGCGATGAGCTGGCGTCTCGTCCAGGGTGTACCCAGGGCGGGGTACATCAGGTTAATGTGGTCCTTTATTTTCTTTTAATCTACTATCATGTGAGCATCATTTGAAGGCTGTTTTCATAAGCATCGTCCAGGGTGTACCCCGCCCTGGGTACACCCTGGACAGCTGGGATCGGCTCCAGCACGACCGCGACCCGGAATAGCCGGAATAAGCGGAAGACAGTGAATGAATGAATACTTCTTGGTCACAGGATGCCAGCCAAATGAGAATCTATGGAAGTCCTCCAACTTCTGGTGCACAGGTGACCAGAGGCTGCTCTCTAATTGGCTGCTTCAGATCTTCTGCTGTGCCCTCCCACTTTTTTGCCAGCAAATTGGTGTTGTTTTCAAGTTTGTTGAACGAATGTGATTGGACAGTTCTCAGTGTCGTCCATCACCTGAAATTACTGAACTTACTAAGGATGTGCGATTGATTACTGAACAGCACTGTTGGCAATTTCAAGTGTATCTACGAAAAGCTGTAGTAGAAGGTTGGTTATTTGCTTATGAAAACAGCCTTCAAATGATGCTCACATGATAGTAGATTCAAAGAAAATAAAGGACCACATTAACCTGATTTACAAATTCAGCAATGATGGAGAACGCACCATTGTTATAACAGTGTTAGCTAGGTGCCAACACTGTTATAACAATGAATTTATTTATTTTACTTGCCCTGTCCTAGAAACAAAAACAGGGTACAATAATCATAACTCTTATGTTCCTTATCTTGATATGTCTCTTGTAATTAGAAGCTACTGTCCTCTGGGGCAGAAGTTTTTTTTTCCATTTTTTTTTTTTTCCATTTTTTCTTCAATTGTTACACAGCTGCAAGGTCAGACAGATTTTATTCTGTTATTTTTACATTCTCTCACCAGATAACATAATTACACAGGGTTGAGACAAGTGATTGACATCTTGACACCTCTTCCTGTTAACACTGTAAGATACTTCATCTTAAATTATTTAAGATGAAGTCTTTTTCTCACACTTTAATGTTCCCCTCACATTGAAGATCCAACAGGTCAGTGTGTTGTGGTGTTTTAGTTTTGCTTTTAATTTTTTCGTGTGTGTGATGTCTCACACGCATAAACATTTATCACCAGCTGCCACTGATATTGGCTGCATGTCTTTGACATATTTTTATAATTACAGCCTATTGTATTCATCTCCAAAGCTGAAAGTATTGCCAGTACATCATGATCAATAATATCCACAAACCACAAGACACACTCACCTCTCATTATGCAATGCATCTGTGTTGAGATGAACAAAGACATGGATGTAATCAGACAGATGACTCATCAGTACTACCATTCCTGAAAACTAATTCATTTATGGGTTTGTAAGATTTACACACAAAATGAAGTTCCAGGACAGATAATTTAATAATTTCTTCCATAGACAAGTGTGTCTAAATTCAAGCAGGTGTGGACCACAGGTTGAGAAAAGCTTTTTCATCAGTTAGTAGGTTGCTTTTGTCATGACTCTTTTGACCTATTCTTATGCATTCTCATGCATTCTCTTGTTCTTATACTGCCACTTTCTGTTTGGATTGCCTCTTCATTTCTGTTCTTGGATGCTCTGCTGCTTTTGTTTGGACATGCTGTTGTATTCATTTCTTTATGAATAAAGAAGCTGTTCCTGTCTGCAACCATTGGCTCCTCTACCTTGTTGCCTCACCCCTGCAAATGGCTGCCTTACCAACATTTTAGTTTATACATACTAAACACACTAAAGGTAAGCGAGAAAGGGCTTTACAAGTACAATGGTCCTTGAGGATGGTCTTGATGTTAACCATGGCTTGTTATCTGAGTAGCAACGTGGGACAATGCAGCATATATACACAGTGAAGTTGTCTGTGATGTGCTCCATAAGCCCATCAACGTCTATGTGGCTCACAAAGCACCTGCCAGTCACCTCAAAAGAGCCTTTGAGTGCATCACTGGAAAGAGGGAAGATGGGAAGAATTGCTGCCAATTGCTGCTGGTTGAAGTCGTGCAAAATCGCATCATGTTTAGTGTCAGCAAGGAATACCGGGCCTGGTGATCCCTAATCATTACATTAGAGAGCAAGAGAATGAAATCAAATTGTTGAGTTAATGACAAGTTTAAGACCTATTGTTGCCATATTACAAAATGTTTTTCAAAAGTTGATTTCAATGAATTAGCAAGCTCTCAGATTCTAAAATAACATTTATTGTGTGTTAAACACCTGAAGTGAGTGTTTCCAGTGGAGCAATACTCCTTTGGCTTTCGTGCCATGTGGAGGGTTCAGCAACAAATTCATGCAGATGTTTCCTTTCCTTGGTCGCAAGAATAAACACAACAATCCCTAGCACACACACAGACACACACACTCACGCAAAACACTCAGCTGTGTCAGCAATGAATGAGATGTAATAATGATATATGTAAAACACTCATGATTGGTAGTGGTGTGTGTGTGTGTGTGCGTGTGTGCGCGTGTGCGTGCGTGCGTGCGTGCGTGCGTGCGTGCGTGCGTGCGTGCGCGCGTTTGTGTACTCACAGTGAACAGTGAGCTGGATGGAAGCATTGGTCATGCCCACAATGTTGGTAGCGGTGCAGGTCAGCAGAAAGTTGTTGTCATCTCTGCTCACATTGAGCAAAGTGATGTTAATTGAGTGGATATTGTTGCCATAGACGCTGGCCTGTGGAGAGAACAAGAGCAAACTTCTGAATAGACCCTAAGCAAATTATGGTTGGATATGGCAGGAAGCAGTATACATTTTTCCTAGCTAACTAGCCAGCAGGCTTGTTCAACAAAACTAATAAAATTTATTTGCATGCTATGTAAACTTACTCTTTATTTAGCTGCTTTTATTTTTCATATTTAGAGCGGTTCACTAACAGTTCGTGAAACCTGGTACAATGACGTATGTATAGGTCCTTACATGCCTGGGAGTCTTCTCTTCTCTGATTGGCTGGCAGCATACATTAGAATTGTGTAGTTCACACATAGGCCAGCTCAAGTTTAATGAATATAAATTCATCAACAACCAATCTATCCATAGCAACATTGATAAGCACATTTGTCAATGTTTTGTTATCTACAGGAAATATTACTTCTTTGAAGAATGGAAAACAGCAGAGGAAAATGAAACAGTGAAAAACAGAGAGTAAGTGAGAGAAAGTTGACAGTGTAAATTAAGTTTTAGTTTGTAGTAGGCAGTACTGAACACAATCTGTGCCACACGGCTCCAGTCTACATGCTAGCTTACATACTACATATCTAGCACTTTTGATTTTAAAGCTGCTGCTAAAGAGAAGAGTATGCCACTAATAAATGCTTCTCACATGGTTCTAGTGAGGCATTTTGTTCACCAGTTCAGCAAGTCATGCCCCAAATGTTTCAATGCGACATCAAGGGGGTTCACAGGAAATTTCACAGTTGATAACTATGTCTTTGGGATTATTACAACACCACATGAATGCACAATAAGAAACAGCATCAATATATTGTTTGCTTAGGGAATGTGAGTGTGAGTCCTCCTTACATATTGTGAATCAGTGGTGCGTAAGCTATTAACAGGCCAGTCCACCTCAGGTAACGGAGAGCCAGAGCCATTGCATGTCGCTGTGACTCGATCACCTTCTACAACTGTAAGGTTACTGTGGCTGACACTGATATCAGGCAGGTCTGAAACAGAGGAAGAGAGAAACAAAAGTAAGAAAGTCACGTGCTCAGAAGGATTACTGCTGTCACTGAAAGATACTGCATTACTGCTATAGAGAATCGCAAAATATGTTTTCATTTTATTTCATCTTGTATTCATGTACAGTTAGATTTTTTTAAATTATGATTTCCATATCAATTATCTCGTAGTGATAAATTCAGTTACAGACCTCACAATAAAAACCAAGGTATGAGTACAGCTATTGTTAGATGCGTAAGAGACTTTAATCAGCCATTTTGTAAATTTCACCAAAATTAATGAGTATGGTCTTTTCAGTGTGCAGTGACAGAACTTTCATTTTCATTTCTAATTATGATTTGCATGTATCCACATTTCAAAACGGTTTCTTCCTATGTCTTGAGAACTGCGGTGACCTGCTGTTTTATTAATTACTGAACTTTTTAGAAAGGAAAGTGCATTATTATTATTATTATTATTATTATTATTATTATTATTATTAATATCTTTAATTAGATGCAATGTGCTCAGGGCTTCTAGCCACAAAAAGGGTGAAGTCAAACGGACTAACACGTTGACTGAACGCCCTTAATGCAAACATCCATAAGTGTGTTGCACAGTTTTTTTGTGTATGAATGATGTGAATTTCCAAAAGGTAAATTTACCGCAGTTGCTTATATTCATTTCTTGCAGCAGTATCTTACTGGACCCCACAGCACAGTGTAACTCTTGGCTGCTTAGCCCCGCCTCTCCCCTCTGTTGCCAAAGCTGCAGCCAGCGGATCTCACAGCCACAGTCAAACATCACATCCTCTAAATGACTGAAAAGAAAAATACAGAAGAGTATTGAGTGTTAGCAACATGTTAAAATCTCATTAATCAACACTGCATATCAAACTGTGAAAAAAAAAAGAACCACGCAAAACCCTCTTTTATGCAGCCTGTTCATGGTGGAAATGTGATGTTAATATGCAAAGCTGTCTTCTAAAGTGGGCATAAGAGTGGGAACCATTCATCACTAGAAAGTTCTCCTCTGTATAAAGATGGCTGACAGCGTGTCTAGTCACTCACAGTGTTACGTCACTAAAATGATAGTCTTTGAGTCCTTGTTAGCACTACAGTAGATTATCATGTGCATTCAAACAATGAGAGAGACCACGATAATACATTACTTTCTATGAGCTATAAAGACAAAGTGGAGCTAAGATAAGAAAAGTGCATGAGTATTTAAATCAACTCAATTCATGCTCAATTATCAACTCATTGGGCATACTTTTATCAAACTGATAATAGTATAAATAAATAAATAAATCCTCCCTTCATGAGGATAATCCTGTTCTTTTTTTGTTTTAATTGAGTATATTTGAGAGATGTTGACTTATTTTAAGTCATTTTGGATGTGTTTTAGCTATATTGGGTTACACTGAAAGATGTTTCTCACATTTTGTGCACCCATTTATTCTAATTAGGTATGCCTCTCTTGACTAAAGAGTATGACCCAGTCAGATAACTCAGCTTATCAGGTGAAACTCCAACTCAACCCAGAGTTAAATCCAGTGACAGTATTCACAGAGTTGCTTCTAGTGAGGAAAGTAAATTCTTAGAACTGTGCTATTTCCTAAGAATTTTCTCTTAAAGTTCAGACTGAAAAGGGTTAATTGCAAAGCATCACAAAGCATAAGAGAGCTCCCAACATGAAAAAACAGTGAGTTAGACACCACACATTAGACAGTATAGGTTTTATGTTTGTTGGTTGGTTGGTTTAAATAATAACACTGTAACACCAGACATGATAGTGAACACAAGACCATCTCTCTTAACCGGTAGACTGATCACACAATTTTCACACAATATTTCAACACCTTCACACTCTTGTGATGCAGCTCATCTCATTTCCTAACCTGCAGTCTCATTAACGTCCGGAAATGGTCAGGCTTCTCTGCTGTTGTTTGCATTATCATGACAATAGCTGATTGGTTCCCATATTGGCATCACAATAATGACAAACGCCTAGCCTTTTTCCATCATTATTATCGAATAGATTACAAATAGTTACAGTATGCTAAAAAATGTAATAAATAAATATAACTATAAGCTAATTTCAAAGGATGATTTCCAGTTCACTCAACATAGATTTTCATTCAATAGAAAATAAACTTTCAATAGAGCTTTAAAATGTAGCTATGCATAGCAAGGTCACTGTCTATTTTATGATTATCATCACTGAAACTGTATATTCCCCTTGGTTGCTATCTTTTCCTATCTCACAGTTGCTCTGAGAACTAAATCACTTCTAAGCTACAACTTCTTTCGAGAAATGTTTCTGCTAGTAATGTTTGTGAACATGACTCCCTTTTGTCAGAGGGGAGACTCAGGTGCAGGATCAAACAGGAGGCTGGATAACAATTCACCATCAAGTTTTTAATGGCTTACACAGGGTTGTGTGGCTCAAGATAACTTGGCAGACAAACCCTATGTAGTCATGTCAGTCCACGAATCAAACAATTTAAATCAGAAGCTACCAAAAGGCAAAGTACAAAAACAGTCTGATAGTTATACATAAAAAAATAAACAACTTGGAAACTCAGAGCATTTTCATTAAGATGGCGATGCACAAGCAGCGGCAGGTTATGGCAGCTCTCCCCGCTCTTTTTTTTTTTTTAGTTTTTTCTTTCGTCTTTTCTTTAATGTGGTCAACTCGTGTTTCTACTGTACACACAGGGAGACCATTTTCATAACTTTTGTCTTTTGGTCTCTACCTTTCTTTGGGTTTTTTGCAACTGCGTCGGAAGGCCCATTCAGCTTTGTGCATGAGACCATTGTTTACACCAGGGATCAGCTGTTCGCCCTGCGCAGCCCTGCTCTTCTCTATGTAGAGATTCCCATGGAAATACGGAGGAAGAAAAGAGGCTGCAGAGCAGGACGAGTGCTCCGGGAGGGGAAACAGAGGTACAGACCATATTTACCGTTGGTTATTATGCTAAACGTCTGTTCTTGCTCCAGTAATACAGACGAGCTTACAGTGCTGAACTGGCTGCAGAGAAAGTATGGGGAGGGCAGCCTCATGTGTTTTCCCGAGACCTGGCTGTATGGACTCACAACGGAATTTATTGTTTCCCTGGATGGTTTTAAACTTGTGTTTGTGGACCGGAATATAGCTGGCAAGAGGAGAGGCAGAGGACTCGTGGTGTTCATTAATAAAAAACGGTTTAACCCTATGCATATCTCCGTTAAAGAACAAGTCTGCACCAAAGACATCGAGTTACTTGCTGTTGCCGGGAGAGGGAGTTTTCACATGTTATTGTTTTTACATCTCTCCCTTGGCCAACGCAATGGCAGTCTGCTAGCTGCTCCATAGCGCAGTGATTCACCTGCAGACTCAGCACCTGCAGTCTCTCTTGCTTATCAGTGGGAATTTCAATGAAGACTCACTCTCTTCTACTCTCCCAGATTCACCAAGTAAGTGAAGTGCCAGACCAGGGAGAACAAGACGCTGGACCTTCTGTATACGAATATCAAGGATGAATACACATCTGTCCTTTCCCCTGCTCGACTGTTCTGATCACAACCTTGTTCATCGACATTCACACTTTGTTTCCAGCTAAAACTTTCCATCTCAGTGAGGGGATTGTAAAAATTCACACATGCCCATGTTCAAAGAAAATAGCCGGGTAGCACAAATTCACACATGCACAGTCAATACCGGGAATACCGGGACTGTCTGGTAAATGGCAGTAATTAAGGGTCTGGCTGGATATACATGTACGTGGAGGAAGAGGCGCGGATGATGTTGTTGTTTTGTAAACACATTGCCGGGTGAGGTGTCTTGTTTGATTGTTAGCTGAACATCTATTCGGCTAATTAACTGCACATTAAGTGAACTGGCTGCCAGACTGAGCAGAAGCAGGGTGGAGATGGAAGCTGTTAGATGACTGAGGTAATACACAGCGCGACTAGTCACGGTCATACCAGCAACCGTCTAGGCGATGTCTGCGCGACTAAATGTGCATGTGGAAGCAGTAGACTCCATACGAAGACGTATTTTGGTCGATTGTGGCGAGCACTGATGAAGACCAGTGGAAAGGAAACTTTCTGATGTCTTAGAGCTGCAACAAGAGCGGAAACTACGGCAAAACTACAGGGCACCAAAGTACTTGCTGACATAAACCACTCAAACCCTGAAAGCGAGCAGCTATGGTGCTGATTAGCATTTATCTGTCATGTTTTTCTCAGGTGTGGAAAGTGCATTACTATTTTTCAATAAAATAATTTTGAAATTGGGCATCTCATGAAAAAATGCACTTAACAGATCGTGCCTGTCCATTTCAGGCATAAACGAAATGTAAGAAAGCAAATATAACTCCATAGCGTGTAAGTTACCAATGTTAAGATAAATATAATAATCTATAAATATATGCTCAACATAGGACACATGGTTATCTCCTTATTCTTCTTCCTTATGGAGCTTTAAACATGGTGCAAGAAATAAATGGGTCCAGGGAAGTCAGCTTGGAAGACGTCTTGAGCACTGGTTAGCTCAACACGACCATGTGAAAGCTGAAAAAGAAACAATTTACGTGCTTTGCCGTTTATTAGCTAGCATCCATTCACACATTAGCCTTCGCTTCCTGGCAATTTCACAAGGTCGTTTGGCAGATGAAAAATTCCCATGTATGTGTGGCTGGGTCGCATTCACACATGCCCCCTTCCCAGCAACGAGACATTTACATAATTTCTGGCAAAGGCTGCATGTGTGAATGGGGTTAGGTGAGTAGGGAAATGCTCAGTCTCCCCCATGCTAACCCGGAGGCAACATGGTGAGGATGGAGACAGAGGCAGGGCGCAGGCCTACACAGGTTAGTCCCCATTCCACCACCCGCGTGCACCACACTTAGATGGAGAGTACAAAAGGAAGATAGATGGGGGGGGTTGTTCCGAGGGATCAAACCCAGGTCCCAGGTGTGTCAAGCGGTTGCATAGACCATCAACAACCTCTCCAACAGGCCACAGTACATGAGGCTGCATAACTGTACGTCTGAGGTGGTAGTAGAGGTGCAGCATTGGGCTCCTAAGAGAACGGTTCTATCAGCGTACGTCTTTACCCTCTACACATCAGACTTTACCTATAACACCGACAGCTGTCATGTCCAGAAGTTCTCTGATTACTTAGTCACTGTTGGTTGTGAGTCACAGGGGAATGAGCTTGAGTACAGGTCGGTCATCACTGGTGTGAGTGCAACAAACTGTGCTTGAACACCAGCAAGACGAAGCAGAGGATGACCAACTTCCCGAAAAGGACACTAGCCCACACAAACACACACACACACACATACATGCTGTGTAACAACAACAACAACCATTTAATAGGTACATTTAATAAAGGCATTCGAGTCCATGAGAGTCCTTCCAGATC
>CAAKHG010015483.1:0-10120 GCA_901007715.1 Dactylopterus volitans | reverse complement strand
GTTAGCAGGATCATGGCATTAGGCGTCTAGCGTTTGGACTCACCGGCCACTTTGTTAGGTACGCCTGGGTCAACTGCTCGTTAACGCAGATGTCTAATCAGCCAATCACGTGGCAGCAACTCAGTGCATTAGGGCGTGCGGACGTGGGCGAGGCGACGTGCTGGAGTTCAAACCGGCATCAGAACGGCTCGATTTGAGCTTTTGGTCGCCCTTGAATGCTTATGAGGGTGGTGACCAAAATATTAGGGACGCCTCACAAATGACAGTTAACAATCACTGGAATATGTCGACACCGCTCTCAAACACATCCAATCAAAATTCAACGTAAAACTCCTCATGAGGGGAGACTTTGTTGCAGGGCTGTTGCATTATATTCTATGGTGAACATGCAGTGGTCATAATGTTGTGGCTGATCCATGTGTGTTTGAAAATCGGGTTTTTTTTGGGGGGGATATGCGATATCATAGGCGCATTCATCAAAAGAAAATAACTTGAAAACTGCGTCTGCTGTTTAAGACGCGTCTGAAACACACGTGACACATTCGTGCCTCATCAGACATCCAAGACGAGACCTACTTAGCGGCTGCTGCATTCACAGAAAGTAAAAAAAAAACAAAAACAAAAACATCATAGCTGTCAGCCAGGGAAAAAAGAGAAAGAAAACTCAGAACAAAACTGTTTTTCCCTTCCAAAGTAAATTGCCATGAAATGAAATATAAATTAAATTTTTAAAAAAAGTGCCCTCTCTGCCATTGTGCAAGGCGTCTCTCCGTCCTCAAGTTTCCAAAACTGCCTTCACGCCCTCGTCCGACGCCATCGGAGAACGCAGCCGCTTTTCCGAGGGTTCAGCCGAAGTTCTGGCGCGCCGCCGACCGCAGGAAATGAAAACAAACAAACGGAAAAAAAAACAGATAGCATCAGAAGGGCAGGTGAGAAGAAAGAGAAGAGAGAGGAAAACGAAAAAAAACAGCGCTGTCAAAGTAAGAAAAGGAAAATCCTCTAATAAAAGATCAATACATAAAAGAGAGGCAATAAATCGGAGGCTTCTGAGGTGATGTAAACATGACACAGCCGAGGCCGGCGCAACCTGGCCGGCGCCTGGTCAGTCCTGTTTTTTTTCTTCCCCCCTGCTCTGTCTGAGAGAGACATGCTCGCCGCGCTGCGTTTTAATATCTGTATCCATAGAAACAAAAAAAAAAAAAAAAGACCTTCCCCGCACCTGAGACCAAACAGAGCAGGCTATGAACCAGAAAAAAAAAAAAAGAAAGAAAAGAAAGCCGTCCGTCTCCCCTCTCGCAAATTACGGCGGATTCATATTAACCCCTCTGACAGCGGTGGAGGGGGAACGAGCACGCCGCGATTAATTGTGTTTGTTTTTCCCGACGACGACGCGTAAAGATTCTAACGCTCGGGTGGGGGAGAGTCCTCCGGTGACCCCGCTGCGTCGTGTCTGTGAGGCAGCTAATGCGGAGGCCGCTTAGTCAGTGCATTTCAATCCGGTAATGACCGAGTGCTCGTTTAATAACGCGGTTATGACTAAGTGCTCATGTAATAACGCGGTTATGACCGAGTGCTCATGTAATAATGCAGTAATGACTGACTGTTCCCGTAATAATTGAGTGCTCCCGTAGTAACGCGGTAATGACTGACTGCTTCCGCAATAATGCAGTAATGATTGAGTGCTCCCATAATAATGCAGTAATGACTGAGTGCTCATGTAATGACCAGTAGGTAAGGGTGCAATAATGTTGTCATGACTACTGTGTGCTCACCAGACAATGTGGTAATAACTACTAAGCATGCACATAGTAATGAAGTAATGACTACTGACTATATGGTAATTATGTAATGACTACTGACTACTCATGTGATAATGCAGTATTTACAACTGAATTCGACATCGTGCAGTATGTAGTACTGATTACTCATGGAGTAATTTTTAAACTACTAAGGGACACTCATGGAATAATGTATAAATGAATAGTGAGACCTTGTGGAACATGATAATGACCGTTTACTCATGCAATAATGTAGTAATGAATACTCAGCACTCATGCCATGATATAGCGACGTCTAGTACTCATCTGACAACATAGTAATAACTACTGAGCATGCATGTATTAATGACGAGCGAGTATATAAGTAATGTAGTAATGACTGCTCAGTAGATATGTAATAATCAGGTAATGACCACTGAGCATAGATGTAATGTAGTAGGAGTATATGGATAATAATGTAATAACAGCTCCTGAATATACATTTGATAATGTAGTAACGTCTGCCGAGCATACATGTAATAATGGAGTAAAAACTACGACGACTAATGTAATAATGTAACAATGTGCATTCACCTGATAATGTAGTAATGACTGCCGAGCAACATGGAGGGAACGAAACAAAAGTGTCTGTCTTTCCTCTCGCCAATTAAAGTGGCGAAATTAAGAAAGGAGAATATTGTGAGAATTGTGTAGTTTCCCCAGTGAAGGTTCCAAACCGTTGAGTGTGAAGTCCTGCGGTGACCTCGCTGCGCCATCGCTCTGAACCAGCCAATACTCAGGCTGGAAACTGTGTAGTCATTGCATTTCTGCCGTGCGAAAAAAAACAAAAAAAAACAAATAAATAAATCCGGTTTCACTCTTTTCCTGCATTCGATTTCATGCTTAGAACCATTCCAGAGTTTCAATAACATCCCCGTTCCAATGAAGGTGCCATTACTGGCTTGTGAAATTAGCACGGCTAAAAGAGAGAGAGCTGAACTGCACAGCCGAGGGAGCTGCACGCAAGCGCCGCTCCGAGCGGCCCGCGCACGTGGATGCGAGCCTCGCTCTCCATGAGTCCGCCCTCCACAAACCCCGCCCTCCACAAGCCCCGCCCTCCACAAGCCCCACCGTGCATAAGCCCCGCCCTCCACAAGCCCAGCCGTCCACGAGCCCCACAGTCCATGAGCCTCGCTCTCCATGAGTCCGCCCTCCATGAGCCCCACCGCCCACGAGCCCCCACGAGCCCCCGCCCCCACGAGCCCTGCCCTCAACGAGCCCTGCCCTCCATGAGCCCCATCGTCCATGAGCCCCCACCCTCCACGAGCCCCACCATCCACAAGCCTGCTGTCCACAAGCCCCTGCCCGCCATTCTCGAGCCCCCGGCCACCGTCCGCGAGCCCACCCTCTGCGAACCTGCCCTCCACGAGCCCCCCGCCTGCGAGC
Source organism: Dactylopterus volitans (assembly GCA_901007715.1). Classification (NCBI taxonomy): domain Eukaryota; kingdom Metazoa; phylum Chordata; class Actinopteri; order Syngnathiformes; family Dactylopteridae; genus Dactylopterus; species Dactylopterus volitans. Next base: position 6,917 of record CAAKHG010015483.1, on the reverse strand, counting down.
CCCACCATCCCCGAGCCCGCCCTCCACAAGCCCGGCGTCCATGTTTTGTTGCATCTGCGAGACGTCGTCTCAGTCCGCTCAAAAACGTTGTGCCAATGTGCGTGTGGCTAAAAGTTTTCTTTTTTTTCGATTTTTTTCTCAAAGCCCACTTTGGCGATAAGTCGCGGAATATCAAAAAAAACATTGGGTAAACACGCGTTTGCGGCCTTTGAGCGCGGCTGATTGAACGGCGCGGTTCGGATGAACCCTTCGATAAGAGCTGCAGTCGCCCCTGTGAACCTGAAATCTCAGTTCTGAGTTTTGTTATTCCGGCGCCGCCGTGGAAATTCAATAACTGTGGCTCTGGGGCAGCAGATGAAGGAAGCCTTCCTGTTGTGCTCTCCAAGACCTTGGTTCCGTTGCTCCGGGCACCTTAAATGAATTATATTCCTCCGCTTAATGGCTTCATAGCGGAGCGCCTTCCTCTCAGTCCGCTGATCAGTCCCTCCTCGGACTCCTGTCTTCGTTACGTGCTGGTTAACTACTTACGCGCGCGCGCCGGCGGTGCAAGTAGAAGATGGAGTGACGGGAGGAGCCTAACGATGCCGGCATGGCCCCGTCGTGGCCTTCACGCTCCGGCGGCTGTGAGATAACAAGCAGCTTGGCAGCTCCTCCCTGGGAGAGGTTCCCCTTTCGCCGTTGCGGCGGCTCGGACGTCGCGAGACGCGGTCGCAGGGACTCGGGAGGTCGCGAGATGAAGGTCGGGTTTGAACACGGGAGCCGTGGGTGCTGAGCGATCATGTAGTAATTTAGTATTCACGGCCGAGTACTCGTGTAGTGCAGTAAGTAGCACTGATTACACACGCAGTCATTTGGTAATAGATGACATGGAGGAGCGTGTACACGACTACTGAGGTCTTGCGTGACATATTATGGCCAGTGTTTACTCGTGTAATGATGTAGTAATGACTGCTGAGTACTCGGTAATGTATTAATGACTGCTGAATATGCATGTTCTAATGCGGTTATGACTAATGAGTACCAATAAAATAATGTCGTAATGACCACTGAGCACTCCGCAATAATGTAGTAATGACTACTGAATATGCATGTAATAATGTGGTGACTATTGAGTAATGACTACTTTACTCATGTCATGTAGTATCTACCAAGTAATCAGTAATAATGTAGTAATGACCCCTGAGTACTCAGGTAATGTAGTAATGACCACTGAACATGTAACAATGACTAATGAGTTTTCATATAATGTCGTAAAGAATTATGAGCAGTCAATTATTAATGTAGTAATTACTTCTGAGCAAATATATTAATGTAGTGACGACTACTGAATAGTAGTAGTCATTCCTGGATTACTAAATGAGTAAGTATTTAGTAATCTAGTAATGAGTACCCATGTAATAATGTAGTAATGACTACAAAGCATTCATATAATTAGTGAGTTCTGAGTAGTCATGCAGTAATGTAGTAATGACTGAGTTCTCATGTAATGTAGTAATGACTACTTAATACCCGTGTAGTAATGTAGTAATGACTGAGTTCTCATGTAATAATGTAGTAATGACTGCTGAGCATTCATATAATCTAGTTAGCACTGAGTGCTCATGTAATGACGAGTGAACGTGCACCTAATAAAGTGATAACCACCGAGTAATAATGTAGTAATAACTGCTGATGTCACGGTGACGTGCAAAAATTCTGCGCGCGCGCGCACACACACACACACACACACACTGCAAAAACGCCAGCGTCTTGTCTCCTTGGACCGGGTGGCGCCATCATTCGGCGGGTCCCCACTGACACCCGGCGGCAGACGTCACCCCATGCAAACCACATCGGCCCCCGTGGGCCCCCCGTGGGCGGTCGTGGGCCCCCGTGGGCGGTCGTGGGCCCCCGTGGGCGGTCGTGGGCCCCCGTGGGCGGTCGTGGGCGAGCGGCGCGCTTCCTTTCTCCGGAGTCTGTATGAAAGCCTGCATTAAAACTCTTCACTGAAGACTGCGGGAGCTCGGCGCTCCTCCCGTCCTCCTCTGGGCTTCTCAGTGGATCGGATATAAGCAGCCGGGAAAGCGCGGCCGGGGAGCCGAGAGCTCTCATTATCCGAGCTCTCTCTCTCTTCAGGATCTTGCCCTCTGTGGAAGCCTCTCCTCCTTAAACCTCCCTTGACTTCATCTGTCCACCTTCTCCTTTCTTCCTAAACCCCCCCCCCGTTGCGCCCCGCCGCCGCCGCGTCTTCTCGCCGCGAAGGTCAAATTAATTCTTTTCCATAATTTCCTGTCGGTGAGATTCCGCCCTGGGAGGCTCCGTCTGTGCCTGAGAGACGTGATTACGGCGAAGACGGAGTGAAGGTGTCTGACGGCGTGAGCGACGCTTGGTCTTCATCCGTGCGGGCGCGCCAGCCTCGAGGATGCGTGGCGTCTCAGCTGCGTGTACAGCCCCGGACACCCTCGGGAATGTTACGGAATTCCGGGGGGAATAATTGCACCTCTCTCAAATCCGTTTGGGAAGGCCAGCGCTCCTTCATGTCGAGGCGTGGATTGAAACCGGCCCCCCGTAGCTGCTGCTCATTCACTCAGCAAATGGAGCCCTGTTGTTTTCGAAAGAGGCGGGGAAAGAAATGGAAAATGGAGACAGCTGAAGCATTGAGGAAAAAGAAAAAAAAAAAGATAAAGCGTTTATTACCTCCGGCTAAAAAATTCTCCTTGACCTGCACCAAAGATGCCTTCCTGCGCCACTTAGGGTGCCCAATTAGAGACTTTAGCTTCACTCCTGCCAGTCGGCCATTTGCCTTTTTTTTTTTTCTGCAGGAGAAAAGGGAGCTGAGCAATGTCAAGATTAGGCGGTGCGCATTTCCTTTAGTTGTACCCGGAAGAAGAGGGCGAAGGGATGCTTCGGGTGCAAAAAAGAAAAAAAAAAAGCCCCAACTCGTACCTCCAAACTCTCAAGGACGCCATGGGAGGATGCAGCCCGGCGTGAGCAGGTGTTCTCGTAATGAGGGAAGGAAAAGGTGGAGGTGGTGGTGGGAGTGGGGGGGGCGGGGGCGCAGGGGGGGCAGAGCTCAAGCAATGTGAGGAGAGCGTTCAGAGAAACACTGAAGTAAAGGGAGCAATCGGGATGGGAACAACAGAGCTAAGGAGGAAGACAAATGTGCACAGGTGGAGTCGCCCGAGGCTCGGCGCTGGCGCCCCAGTCACATGTGATGCGTGTGCGCGCGCGCGCGTGTGTATGTGTGTGTGTATATATATATATATATATATATATTTATACTCTCGTTGTTCCGGCCTCTGACCCGTCGCCGAGGAAAACAGGAAATCAGGAATATTGTTTTGACAGCTCCACTGACATCACATGAGAGGTTTCTGCTCCCTTGCCAGACTCTCCGGAGAGACCTTGGGCCGCCCAGATGTCTGTTGGGGGGTTTGAAGCATGACTGTGTGTCCTGCAATGTCACGGCCCCCCTTTTTTTTTTTTTTTCATAAAGGGAACATTTTGCGGTGAGTTTAGCCATCAATATAATAACTCTATAAACGGAATCTGGCGGCAGGTCCCAGCAGCGCCCCGGACGCCGCCAGTCACGCCATCTTAACTCTTAAAAGATCCTAGAGGGACGTTTTGTGCCATTCCGGTTTTTTTTTTTTGTTCTATCTTATTTTCATGGCATCTTGGCTTCGCTGAACGGATATGCAGTAGCTCAGGCAAGAATGCAAAGGTGAAATATGATAATGAGATATTCCAGAGGATATTCCGTTTATAAAATTTATTTAGAACTGTGGCCTCAGTTCCTTAAATTAGCCTAAAATGGCTAAGCTACACTAAAACTGCAACATTTCTTCTTAGCAACAAAAAAAGTGAAAAACAATATAATAAATTGAAAACCATGGAAAATGCCGTTTTTGAATCCCGCATTTATCGTAACATAAACTAATGCATTCCTTTGTTATGTTTTCATTTTGGACGACTAGTTTTCAATTATTCATTTTCATATTTGTTCACCAGATGACGCTACTTTTTCCCTTTCAAGGCATGCGTGGGTGCGTCGCTGCTGCTGTTGAAAAATGGAAAATAAGTTTCACTCCTTGAAACGTGTTTTATGAAAATTATTTTTCCAATAGAAAAACAAAACAGTGGAGCTAAATGAATGTAGAGGGTTACATCCTCAAAATTGAATTAATATTTGATATAGTTCAGGCTGAATTGAATATTGACTCGTGGACAGCATGTATATTTGTATATTAATATACAATATTTTTACAGCAGTTTTTGGAAAGCGGCCATGTTTCATCAGGACCTGTTTTTTTATTTATTTATTTTATCTAACACTAAAAAATTGAGAATGCATGAAAATCAATGTTCATGTCATTCAATGAACCATCTCAGGACTCAATAATAATAATAATAATAATAATAATAATATGCAAAAATGATAAGTGAACAATGAAAAATACATTTCACTCCTTAAATGTATTTTATTGAAATTTATTGAAAAATGCATTGAAAGGTTTTTTTTTTATAAAAAAAATATGATTATGTAAACATACTGGCCTTTAAAGGGTTAAAAAAAACCAAAATATAACTAATATTTGATGCATATTTAAAGCTGAAGTGGTTTTAAAGGACAAACTTGTTTAAAGGGGAAAAAATATATATATTATATTTTTAAAGCAGTTTTTGGGAAGGTGACATTTTTTGTGTCTTCAGGGACAAATGAGTCAGGATATTTTAAGGGCCTCTTAAAGAACGCAGCCGGTGCATCTTGCAGAACTCGACGCTGCAGATGTTGCGTCAGCGTAGAATCCCAACCTGAACCTCGGTAGGGAAAAAAAAAAAAAAAAAAAAGAGGACCTCGCTGGTCGATGAAACCCAAGCGCTCGATAGTTTGCTCTTTTATGCCTTTTTAAATCAGCGGCGACGGGTCGGGTTTCATCATGGGGAGCCGCATTCATTAGTTTATAGCGCGATGAGAAGCCATTAAAAAGTCATTCTGTCCGGTGGCCCGCGAGCACGGCTGGTTCCACTCAGTCTGACGGGCTCCGCAGCCTCGCTGACCACCGCCGGACATCCCGGAGCCCAGACGGCAGCGGACAGCACCAGACTCCCGAGCGCTCGCCCTCGGCTTCCCGGCATTCGCTTATGATCTTACAGAGCCGGATCAATAGCCAGAGGTCACTTACTGTACTCCGAGACTGGCCATTACCCCATAAACCAGCCTGAGCGGTGGCTCCAGACTTACTGTATCTATAATGGAGAGGAGAGAAACGGCTCCCGGGAAGTTCTTTTGTGCGCGGCTTGTTGTCAGGGGCAACGGCCATGCAGTCTTGAGGCAGAGCGGTCAGCTGTCGGCATCGGTGGCGAGCGGCGGCGTCACAGATAAGCGGCTCGATTTCCCCTCATTGAGGTAAAAGGCAAGGATGCAAAGGTGAAATATGATTATGAGATATTCCAGAGGATATTCCGTTTATAAAATTTATTCAGAACTGTGGCCTCAGTTCCTTAAATTAGCCTAAAATGGCTAAGCTACACTAAAACTGCAACATTTCTTCCTAGCAACAAAAAAAAAGTGAAAAACAATCAGCAACACTGGAATTGTTTAGATTATATATAATGTCTCTGTTAATATTGTCGATTTCATCAAGCATATTTAATATTCCGTTTTATTGTAAATAATTGAACATACAGTTGAAGTTCCAGTGGAAGGGGACGAAGGTGTGAAGGGGGTCCAAAGGCCATAGTTACTTTCCCTGGTAACTTTTATCACACCGTAACTGAGTTGCTAAATCAGTTACTTTTTGGAAGAGGTAACTGGTTACTTTTGCAAAGTCACGTGCCCGATACTCGTCATCCGTGCAGGAGTTGATTTGCAGGCATTTCAGCCGCACACGTTGGAACGCCGAGTGCCAAGGTAGCCACATGCAACTTTGGCTGCGTCCGAAATTCCATGCTTCCACCCTGATGAGTATGCAAAAGCAGTATGTGAGATCTTTTAGCATGTACACAATAGTACGCACTATCCATACTCATTCCGGAGAAATTTATTAGCATGGATTGACGGACGCTAGCTAAGCAGAAACTCCCCACAATGCAATGCGGCAATGTTTGGTAGCTAAGGTAAGACGGTCAAGAGGGCGGATGCAAGTGGGTTCCTCCGGTGTCGCCGAGGAACGTGCAGGGTCCAGGAACAGAGAGGCGGATAAAGAGCCGGAAGCTTGCCGCTCCCCCTCTGATGGCCGCCTCTCAGTGGAGGAGGGGGGGGCTTCATTATGGAGAGTGGCTGCTCGGTATTGTGGACGGCGCCTCTTATTCTTCGGGCAAATCTGCGGTTCGGAGAGTCCTGGAAGGAGAGACCAATTGTCCATGATAGCGGACAATTACACGAGAACGTCGTCTAATGCCTCGACGCCGCAAAAAAAAAAAAAAAAAAAGCGAGAGCAATCCCGCTAATCAAAAGTTCAGTATCCGGTTGACTGGCTGCCGGGGGGAAGTTTCCGAGCCGTCAGCGCCTGAAGTGTCGGACATGAAAGCGGCGAGCGATAATAATGGGGATATTTACTCTTTGAGGATCCTCGGAACGCGGCGTACCGTCGTCACGCCGCCGACCCGAAGCGCGAAGGGGGAGTTTAAAAAGCGAGGGACGCCGAGGAGGTTTTTTTTTTTTTTTTTGAGGGGAAATGGTGTGCGGTGAGCGGGTGCATAAAGGGAAATGATGTGTATTACGCCGGCGCGGGCTCTCACGGTTTGTGTACGCGGGATTTATGGCGGCGCGCCGCGGCACCGGCGCACCTGATCATCCGTTATTATCGTAACATCTCTCACTCCGAGGGCAGGCGGTGATTGATGGGGCGCCGTTAATGACTTGAGAGCGTTATTAGCGCGGAAAGCGTCGCGCGGTATGCGGGGAGAGGGGGGGGGGGGGATTTAAAAATGGG
>CAAKHG010015482.1:7577-19258 GCA_901007715.1 Dactylopterus volitans | reverse complement strand
CGCACCTTGACAGTCGCGCTCTCCCGTTTCAGCAACAAGATACAGGCGGCTCGTCCCCGTGGTCACCCCCCCTCCGCCCCCCCGCCACCCTTCCCATCAGCCCCTCCCCTCACCCCCCAGTCAAAAGCAATCAGCCAGTCGGGAGACAAGACGGGAGCTGAAGTCCCTCATTACGGCTCCTCGCCAACGAAGCAGTTTGAAGTCGCAACAGGCCAAAGGAAACACTTGTTTAAATATTGATAAGCAAAGTGTTGGCTATAAGCTAAATCTTTAATATCAGGGACTTCCGTGTCGCGCACTTGAAGGGTGAATCATCAAAGCTCTCATGCAAAGAGTTTGAAGAGTCAACTCAGGCGTTTTTTTTTTTTTTTTTTTTGGAACTCTTTGGGGAAACTTTGCTTGGCCGGCGGAGATAAGGAGACGAATCCCCCCCCCCTCGTCCCCCCTTCATATCTCCACGCGGGATCGTTTGAAGTCGCCTGACCCCGCCGGCGCTTCTGAATCAGCGTCCCTGCGTGATGCTCTTTCTTTTGGCGGGGAGTCGTCCCCGCGTGGGCTCCCGCGCCTGGCCGGGACCTCGCTCGAGTGGTTCCGCACGCTCCACGGTGCCACCTGAAGCGGCGACCACACACACACAAGTAGTTCAAGGACTAAATGAAATAGATTTGTTCCATATTCTCACAGTCATCAGGGACCGGCGGGGGGTCATTAATACCACCGAGGTGGGAGGACGACAGTCACTTTTTCTTTTTTTAACGTTAACTCCTCTTATGACTTTGCTTTTTCATCGGATGCCCATTTCACCGTAATATGTCGAGCTTGTGACAGAAAAAAAAAAATGGTGTATTTACCTTGACGCGTTTCCTCAGGGGGGTCAAGTGACGCCGCCGTTACGCGTCTTCCTCGCTGCTGGCGGGTCAGACAGCAGAGGACGGCTGCGCCCCCTGCTGGGGCTGGCCGACGCCGCGCCAGCGCCAGCGCCAGCTTGCCGGGTACGGGGCGAGGTGGGGCTCGTTCTTTGGCGCCATGTTTTGATATCCTTCTGGCATATATATACACATATAGATAGATAGATAGATAGATATAACATCCCTGACCTCAAATCTGATCCGAGTTAAGCTCAACACGTCCCACACACGAGTGTCACAGTAATGATGTGATTCTATTTCCTGGAAGCTAAGGGTTAAGGTTACAATATTTCCAAAATATATTACTTAATTATGCATTTTGATTATTACATTTACAAATAAATTGTTTTTACCGTCTTTAACTTTTTCTAAGGAAATCATTATTGCTGATGGTTGACTGGATTTGGCTCTTACATCACTCGGCCCCCCAGTCGGTTCGGCAGGAGAACCAAGCGATCATAGAGCTTAAACATCAAGAGCCCGAATGACACTAATGTCCATAAATGGAGCTATTTTCTTTTATCCTCCGTCTTCAGTCCTCTGATGTCGCTTCTTCCGGCAGGCGCAGCTTGTTTACAGGTCTCGGTCTTTCTTCTCACTCTTCTTGATGTCCCACTGGAGTCTGGTAACGTCTCGACCATTAGCCGCTGCAGCCAGGAGCTGCGCGAGGAGCGACCGACCGCGACTGGCACAGCGTCTCCGATCGCGAAGCTTCCTCTTGACTTCAGCGTCCCCCACCCTGGGCTCCAAATATGGCTCGAGCCTGTCGATAGCCTCCTTGAGCCACCAACGCTGGCATTTGTTGCTTCAGCGTGGCCTTTTCCCAGTCCGCCGTCTGGTCCTCTCTCTCTTTTGCAAACGGTCGCTTGCAAACCGATTTCAAACCTGCTGAAACAGCGAGCGAGACGGGAACGTCGCGTTACTTCTCTCCGATGCAAACGATCCCGAGTAGCGTTACAGAATGATATCATAGCGTAACAAGTACTAACAAACAAGTATGAACAAAAGCCTCTTTTCAATGTAGGTTTTTTTTTTACATACTTTACATAATAATACTTTAGCATAGCGTAGCATCAACATAACTGCTGAGAGGATGAATGTTAAAAAAATAGGGGTGGGGGCGGATCCAAGCCTACATTGTCCACTCTCTGATGCTCCATAATGTGGTTACATTTGCATTTCAAGGCATCGAAATCACAAGCAACCAGAGATTGCACCCTTCCTGAGAAGGGAAGATTGTTGTCAAGGCAGCATGCTGCCACCCACCTTCACTCCCCTTAAATCAGCCTCCTGTGCTCCACTGTTTATCCTCTGGACAAAAACAGTTACAGTAGCTCACGCCGACTTTTTCCTCGCCGGTGCTATTTAGACCGTCGTGACAGCCTACCTGAGCTATCTAGGCCATGGTAAACTTCAGCGGGCCCCTTTTGCTCCTCTGGCTCCAATAATCATCACACATGCAGCCCTCCGCTGCAGAGAAATTATTTATCCCTCCCTCAGCCGGGGTACAAACAGAGCGCGCTGGCTGCGAGCCGCTCGCTTAAATGTACGGCTTTAACAAACAAAGCACATTTGGATCCGGCGCCGTCGCGGGCGCCCTCGCTCCCGCTCAGCTTTTTTATTGCCCGCCGCCCGGCCCCGCCTGATAGCTACACCGAGTCGCGAAATGATAATCATGATTTGTAGCAGCTTTTTCAGGTGAGCCGGTTTTCCCGGGGCTGAGTTTGTGTCGCGCTCTGACGCCGTTAGTGCGATCCGCCTCCTGTTCGGGGACAGCATGTGCTTTTTGCTCTTGTTTTTTTTTACTGCCCCAAATTAATGCTTAAAGTGGCGGGGAGGCAATTAACGCGCGCTCATCGCCGATAGTAAAACTCAAATCGGAGGATTACTTCTGTCAAACAAACGCCTTTTTGCGGTGAGGGCGTCGCGCCAAACCAGCCTTTCTCGAGTTTTTTTTTTTTTTTTTCTTTTTTCAATCAAAGCCACATTTAAAAGGATGCAAGATCTCAGGAGCACAAAAGGGAAAGCAGCACAATAGAGGCGGCTAAACATGATAAACTGTGGAACTGTTGCTGAAAAGACTTGAGTTCATTTTGTGTCGACAACATCAGAAAAACCATTTTTGGCAGCAGCGCTCATGAGACCTGAGGTTTATTATATAGGTTTCCCCGGCGCGCCGGCAGAGAAAGGTCATGCTGAACCCTCAAAAGGGCAACAGCGTGTTTACTCTGCATTTAAGTGGCAATACCTTCCTTCTGCAGCGATATCTTCACCCAAACATAATGGTTCAGCCTCACGGAGCGCAGCCGCTCATGACTTCAGGTCAGGCTCGGCTTCGGGTTCCTCCGCAACATCGCTACAGGACTGAGATCCAGACCTTGGCTGCCTCGCTACATGATCCGCTCCCGGCTAATAGACGGACGGACACCGAATGTGCTCTCCAGCCTCAATCGCACAGTGCGTTTACATCCGCAGCGTAATCGGGCGATGCTCAAAATTCGGTTTAGGCGGACTTCTGTCCTCGTCCCAGTTAACATGCAACTGACGGGAGCGCGTCCTCCTCCTCAACTCTGCTCGGTGGTGTAATGCGTAATTTCAGCGGGTTAATACGGACGTAATGTGCATGTTACTTATCTCGCAGGTAAGGTGCACGCTAGCCCTCGTGGTCGCGGTGATTCTGAGAGGCAGACAAGAACGCCGTACGCTGTTGGATGCCTACAACGACAGCATGTCTTCGTTTTTTCACTTTGTGCCGTCACTACTGACCCGGACCCTCTGGTTCTTGTTGGACGCGGGTTCGGAGCGCAGACTGGTGGGAGAGGGTCGCCATGGAAGAGTTTTCAGACACAGAATGGAAAGACATTTCAGCTTCTGCCGTGCTGCTGCTGCTGCTCTGGTGGTTCTCCCGCGTTCTTCTCCTGCGACCGGCTTTCTTGCATGTTCTTGATCCGGGGTCTTACGCCCCGGATCAAGAACTCCGATATGCACTTCAGTTGTCTGGTTCTAGTCGGATTAAGGCAATAATTAGTTTTTTTCCAAGTGTCATGTAAAGGTGCCGACCGAGGTGGGAGGACAGGTGGGCGTGGCTCCGATTTACCCTCGAAATGAGCTCAGAATCTGGAAATCTGATCACACGCGATATGTGCAAGTGGGCACGTGAATGGCGAAAAGCTCCGACAGAGCTGATTCTGAGGGGCTGACGTGACGGACGTCTAAGGAGATGTGTCCCACAGTTATTAAATATTGTTATTGCGTTGTATTAAAAATGTTTTCATGAGCGCGTAGAAAGGTTTTTTTTTCCTTCCCCCCCCCCGAAGCTGAGCAGGTAGCTGGAGTCACAGTCTCAGTGGAACTTTTATTCATGATGTATTAAGAATTCAGGCTAATCAGATTAATAGCAGGACCCCAGATTTAGAGGTGCCTTATTTCAGTCCGTTTGATATATATTTAATTAAGGCTTCAGCTCGGACTCAGCAGATATTTAATGGTCAAGAACTTGGATGAAGACGAAGGTCACGCAAACTTGATCTGGACTTCACCACTCATCACAACTGACACTTTATAGACCCTGAAATAAAAGTAAAAAAGGCACTGCGAGTAATATTTCGCCCGTCAGACTTGTGTTCACGATACCGCAAAGATTTTAAAAAGCTAGGAAATCAAAGAACAAAGTGTGAAACGGTGAGACAATCTCTTCATCTTATTATTTGAATGGCAGCAAGGAATTATAGTGCATCAGACAGCCATTCCGTTGATACATATCAGTGATAAGATTAAGATGATAGGCTGTACACAAAACAAAATGAACAAACATACAGAGTTATGATGATGACAAAACGGCTATATACACAAATTTACTAGACCACCATCTGAGGTAAGGTTTTTTCTATTTTGTATATATATATTTCATTTTCCACCGAGTTTGTTTTACCATTTTGAACAGGAATGAGGGATTTCAGGCTGAATTCACCTTTTTATCCCCGAATTTGAGCCGGAGTCTGAAATTAATCACGCATAACATTCAGTACGCTAAAACTAATTTTTCTGTTCAGGGATGCAAGTAAATAACAATCATTTGACATCTTAATCAAGATATAATGATGCGCTTTTCTATTTTTGTAAAACTAATTTGAATGAATTCACGGATGAGAATAAAAACTATATCTTAGCTTTGATATATCATTTCGGTTGAAGAGCTTCTGCATTCTGGTGGATTAACCATCTCAGAAACACGAAAGATGATTTTGGTAATTAGCAGTAATTAATTAAGGGCAGCTGTGGCATAAACCGTACATTGGGTGGTGGTCGTGTTTACTGTGGCGCCATGTGGCGTTCAACCTCCATCCAAATTCACGCCATAGCTGCTCACATTGGCACATTTCTCACATCAGAGTGAAGTTTTCTGCATATCCAGCTGCAAGAACATATAAAACAATAAAATGGTCACGTAGAAAGTTAAAATTGAAGGCGGGCGGCTTGCTTGACCAGCCATCCAAGCAGCTGAGAGGACGTTGTCGTGAAATTTGCTGAGAACATCTGGTTCTGGTGAAGAGCTGCAGGTTTCGTGATGATGATGATGATGATGCTTGTGGGCGTTTTCTCGCCGTTTCGAGTCGCTTAAAACCCCCTCCAAACCACACAGAGACAAACTGATCGCAGGAGCTGTGAGGCGGGAAACGCGGCGGCTTTCGCTGCTGATGACTAATGGAAAGCAGCGGCACTCCCCAGGGAAGTGACGCGGTGAGGTTTTCAACAAGTCATTTATATTTTTCATGGTCAAGCGTTTCGGGCTGCGGAACGTGACTGATGAGTTTCCCCTCTGCACTCCGTCTTTCCTCCCTCATTATCTCCCCCCTTTTAATCCCCATTTCCTCTCTGCGTTATCGGCGACACATCACTTCCCGGTTTTGGACCAATGAGCTCGCGCATTGATCGTGACTCACCCCTCCCACTCATCACAGGTGCGGGAGCCGCCGCTCAGGCTGGTCTTTTTTTTTTTTTTTTTTAAATTCATATGGCAGTGCGGAAAAAAAAGGGGGGCCTCTCAACTGAGCACAAACGCTCTAAAATTAGCGTTTTAGAAGGAGATTTTCAATTCATGTCATTGATGGAGGCCGTATTCCACTCATGCTACAGTGCTTCACCAGCCTCAGCAAGGAAAAAAAAAAAAAGCACACCTGAGATAGGCGCCGTACGAGAGCAGGAGAACACCCGGCATCTGCCTGCGCGCCTTTGTCTTCCGTTAATTAGACAGTTTTTTTTTTTTTTCTTTTCAAAGTAGTTGCTTTCCCAACGCCGCGTCCCGTCGTTTGCATGATGCCGCGCTTTGCGCCACACACACACACACACACACACACACACCAGCCCATGAAAAACAGGGATTTGAATAGCAAATTTGCTGTAGTTGGCGCCCAGGGAGAAGGTGTTGTTTTGATAGGAGTCGACAGGAGTGAGGAGGAGGAGGAATATAAGAGGATGGGCGGCGGAGAGGGGGAAGGTGGGGGGGGGGGGGTTATACACGACCTGGTGGCCACCAGCTGGGGGGGAAAAAAAAGGAGAGAAAAAAAATTGTATATGTATGTGCAGATGCAGATGTGTAAGAACAAAGAGGGAGACAGTAAAATACGAGTTCAGGAAGGGAGGCTGTACAGTAAAGGGGGTTGCAGGGAGACGGATGCAGGGAGACGGATGCATGCAGGCGGCGGCGGAAAAGAGAAGCAGACACGCAGGGAGGCGAAAAAAAAAAAAGAAAGACGAGACTTAAGAGAGAAGACAATGATGAAGAGACAATAAGAGACAAAGAAAACGAGAGAGAGAGAGAGAGAGAGAGAGAGAGAGCTGGAGCTGGCACACTGCGCTTATAAGTCCCAGATGTCCGGAGGTAATTGTGCAGAGGGATTGCTCTGCAGACATCTGGCTGCTGAGAGCCCAATATTCTTTCACACAGACTCAAGCAAATCCATCCGAAGAGCTCCACATAATCCCATTGGATGCATTGCTTAAAGCATGTAAGTTCATTTAAATCAATTCAGCCCCCCTCTGCCCCCCCCGCCCCCCACACCCACCACCTCCTCTTCCTTGTTCACCAGAATTCAGAAAGGTGGAGATGTTTCCTGCTAATTTTTTTGACTTTAGAAATTGTAATTCGGCTACGGCCGCTTGGCGAGCTCACGGGATGCGGGACGTGGGCCGGTCGGACGTGCGTCCATGTCGGCTCTGTAAATAAACTTCCGCTCGCTTACGACTGGCGACACTTTTGTCTCGCAGCTCGGGGAAGACTGGTGGGGGGTGGGAGTGTGTGTGTGTGTGTGTGTGGGGGGGGGGTGGGGACTGGGATTTTAGCTGAAGACGTTTGATGTCGCTGCCATGTTCTCAGTTTCTGGCGGTCTTGGAAATTTGCAGTGATCCCTCCAGTCCACCTTAAGGAGCCAGAATGTAGCTCTTTCCTCTTCCCCCATCCTTCTTCTTTCAAGTCCGTGGGTGCCTCTGGGAGGAAACGCTGAAATTCCACTGGCAGGGGAAAAAAAAAAAAAAAAAACCTTTTGAAAATGTCTATAGAATGTATTATTAAATTCTAGTGATGGGAGCAACGTTCCTGCAACCGATTCATTCATTCATCTGCTTTGAACGCTCGGGCGCTTCGCTGGAACTCATCACGATGCCGCTGCTCCCGGCTCAGCTGCTTCCGCAGTCCAATCAGAGGACACGGGCACCATTAGCCGAGCGCTGACCCATAATTCAGGTCGTAATCAAGGGGACACCAGCCACCAATCAGATCCCAATCCCGAGTTAACGTATAATATCTGAGCTTTCTTGACCTCAACTAGTGAAGCAAATTGTGGGTACTGCAATTTTTCCCTTTTTTTTGGATTTTTTTTTTTTTTTTTTTTTTTTGGATTTGATTATTCAACCCGCCTCCATCTGCTGCATCTGCCGTCATAGGAACCTTTAAACCTCTCCATAATAAAAACAACTGGCACCCAACTAAAACCGCTCTTGCGTAGATCACTCTATCTTTGCACAGTGGTTCTGAAATAGCTCCTCTTAGCAACGGGCGATTTTTTTTTTTTGGAGATCGTCAATATTGAGATCATGCTCTCATGAATCCTGCCAAAGCATTTGGCGGCGTCTTCTAGGGAGGCAGAATTGGCCTTGCGGGCGAGCATTTTTTTTTTTTTTTTTTTTAAAGCGGATGCCTTAAAGGCGTAAGGTACAAAGTGATACTAGCTTCAGGCTGCTAAATGCACCGGCAGTCTGTTAGGCGGCGGCGTGCTAAGCCTCCCAGGAAGCCAAGCGAGAGTAGGTAGCTGCCAGACAATACCAGATGCCTGACAGGAAGTGGAAGCCATATACGGGCAGTCTGTCAGGCTGCTAGATATGAATTTAGCCCCCCAGGCAGTCAGGGGTACCAGATTGCCATAAGAGCGCCATATGCCTGACAGAAAAGCAAAAAAAAAAGCAAAAAAAAAGCTACGGGGACAGTTATTGAGTTATCTAGTATTTACTGGCTTTCTTTTGCTTGCTAATTAGCCGGCGCTGGAAGTGCGTCTGCTCGTGAGGCCGCCGTCACATGGTTTTCCTTAACGGCGCTGCCCAATGTCCCCGAAATCTAGCTCTCTGCCTGGAGGGTGTCATCCAAAAAGGCCTTGGTCAACGCCCTTATAGCAAGAATAAGCTAATAAACTGACATTTATTGTTCAAAAATTGGGTTCGGTTCCCACATCTGTCATTCAGGCCGGAACGCCGACGTCTCTGCCGGCAAAATGTCGTCTGTCTGCGCCGTGAGGGGCGGGGCGCCGGCGGGGGACCTCGCAGTCCTCCCGAGACAAAAGCGACTGGCAAAGCACGACGAGCAAAAGCAAAAAACACGTTGGCGTTTGAATTAAAGTCGCAAAATCCAGTTGCCAGACGAATTACGACCAGAGGAAAATGAGGAAGTCCAATTTCCCAGAAAAAAAAAATATTAGCAATAAAGCAGCGGGGCCATAGGTCGCAAAATCCGGAATATTGGATGCTGCTGGGCATCGTGAACATTTAAAAGAACCCTGTGCCTATTTAGCATATTTTGAAGGGAAGTTTTTTCTGATTTTTCTGCCGTCGTGGGGTCTTCTGAGCTTTTTTTTTTGCCTGGTCGCTATGGGAGACACCGCCGTCGCTGTCCCGTGCAGTTGCATTATTTCCGGTGATGCTTCATTTGAGTCGAGTGAGTCTAAGATTTCTGATGGTTTAAACCCGTGTAGAATAAAATAAAACAAAACAAAAAATAAATAAATAGGATGGACAGCCAAAACCCTTCATGTCTGACTATGTTATGCTAGCAGTCGCAATTGTGACCATGGTTACGTTTAGACCTCAGACGATCAAATGCAGGCATATAATTATCATTACATATCAGTGGTAGAACCTTTAAAATATATATGTAAAAAATATGACAGTTTTATCGGTACGTTACTTGTTTGTAGCAGTTTGGAGTGGACGCCCCTTGGTCGGGTCATGTGACTGTTCACACCGGTCACATTTTTTTTTTTTTTCACTTAAAAATAGCATTTTTGCCAAAAGCCAACAAAACCATTTTTAGAGGTCACAATTGCTTATTGTTTGTTTGTCTGAAACGAGGCTGCAGATGGCATGTTTACACTCTGAGAGCTTGTTTACCCGTGACACACACGCAACCTCCGTTGCCGGGCGCGCCGAGAACTCTGACGACGATTCACCGAGGACGCGACTTGTAGTCACAATGCAAAAACAATAGATTAACATTCGATCGAGTTTCATGTGCCACGTAGAAAGACGTCATTGGAACTTTTGCGCCGCATTCGGCATGTGAGGGGTTTAAGGAGGAGGCAGGGTGGGGGGGGGTAGATGGGTAGGAAAGGGATGTGATCCATGTAGAACAGGCCAAGTTTACAGAGACACAACAATCCTGCATCAACACTTGGTGAACTCCAAGCGGAGCCTGGCTCCAGGTGGGCAGAGCCATCTGCCTTGACCTGTTGGGGTGACATGAAGATGAACAGCAACATCAACTACAGTGATAACAGTAAGAGATAGGGTTAATAGCAGCAATAATAATAATAATAGCCAGGCTAGTTGTAGCAATAATGAGAATAACAGTGGCCCAGGTCCCAGATGGCCATAACAGGTCTCCGGGTCAAACATATCAATTAATCGATCAAGCTTCATCGAGAGTGGCACTTTTCATACAACTAAAATGCAACACAAAAACATTGCAAAGGAAGAACTGAAAAAAAGATAGAACCCATATCTCCCGATCTCCACATATACATATGACTATACACACACATACACACACACACACACACACCACTGACAGTAAGTCGACATGGCAGGGCACCGAGGTTCAAGGAAAACGCCGTCTTCAGGAGCCGCGGGCCATGACCACAGGGGGCGCCGGCACCGACCCGGCCGTATATGCCAAGCCTGTAAGTGGCGCTGTAACGCAGCCGCAGAAATACACCAAAAAGAGAGAAGAAGAAGAAGACACAGAGGACGCGACGCAAACAAAACACGGGACGAAGAAGAATATGGGCGACGCCGATGTGGAGCCATGACGAGCTCGGCTCAGCAGCTCCCGTAGCACGGACGCGACGCCGTACTGCGTGGGCGGGGCTGAGGGAGAGGCGGGGCTGAGGGAGAGGCGGGGCTGAGGGAGAGGCGGGGCTGTGGCGTCACGGTTTCAGAAAAGATGCGTACAGGTTGTAAACATGAAAATTGCAAAGGCCTGATCACTCTGGGACCAGAAGTTAGCGTACAAAAAAAAACAAAAAACAAAACAAAGGATTTGGAAGAGGACTCGGACCGCCGATGACGACGTTTCAAAAGTACGGGAGCCCGCAAGAGTCCGTAAAAGTGACGATTTGAGAAACGGCCTTAATCATCATTCATACACGTGGCAACACAAAGTGCTTCACAAGGGCAAAGAAATACACTGAGTCAGGAAAAAAAATTACATTAAAAACATTAAAAAAAAGATATTACGGATAATAAAGGAGCGTTTGAAAGACTAGAGACAAAAAGCCCTTCGAGGCTCGAGTGACTGGAGCCCGCACTCGTCCATAAACGGGTCAAAAGTGGCCCGCGTAAGAATCAATGCGCCTCTGAGCCATCGCCGTCATTTTTGTTGGAGAATAAATGGTCATAATAATAATCATTTCTGTTGTGTTGTGTTTTGTGTTGCGCACAAAAGGAAGGACTTCACGTTTGAATTGTTTTATATTTTTCGCTTTTTAGCATTCCGGAGCACGTCCGGGCATTTTTGAACAATAACAACTGGAAAACAAACAAAGAAAAATGGATTGCGCAGAACACAGCGACGGAAAAATGTCATTTTGTGTGTGTGTGTGTGTGTGTGTGTGTAACTGCCCAACCTGAAAAAAAAACCCCTCAAAAATGAAATCGTTCTTGTGTGCACAATACAAAACACAACGTGAATGATTATTCTTAACAAAAAATAACATTGATTCTAACGCAGGTCATTTTTGACCCACTTATGGAAGCCTGGGGTAGTAAGTACAAAAAATACAATTTATTAAAATGTATAAAAGTTAATTAAAATTGAAAATGGTGTCATATATTTAAAAAAAAAACAAAAAAAAAACAAACTTCACCCAGTCATTTTTTTTGACCCACTTATGCATCTAAGGCAGGGGTCCCCAAACTACGGCCCGCGGGCCAGATGCGGCCCGCCTCCACGTTTGGCCCGGCCCCCCTGAAAACCAAACAAAACCAGAGACGCATTTTGTTTTTGTTTTT
>CAAKHG010015480.1:6604-27459 GCA_901007715.1 Dactylopterus volitans | reverse complement strand
AACCCCCCCCCCCCCCCTCCTCCCGTGATTAAACATTTTCATACGAAAATGCTGTTTGTACCACACGTTATTAAAGAGGAAAAAACGAAACGAGGGCGCGAGCGGCTCCTCCGAATGGGAAAATCGAGACTTGTTGACACGTTGAGGAAATGCAGAGGGGGGGACGCACGCTGGCGCCTTTTGAAATGGCAGAGGAATGTTGATGAAGTTATTTACGTGGCGGTCGGCATGCCTGTTTTGGGGCTTCTGGCCGGCAATTTCATGCTAACGCGCTAACATACACACCCACTGGCCGCTTCAGAGGCCCGTTTATGCTGACTTTACGCACTTTAAACAAGTATGGGGAATACGGGAAAGCGCCGCCATTTCTGTTGTCGCCTTTGTTCCGTTTGCTGGTCGCAACACCGCCCCCCGGTGATTTCCGGTGGTACTGCTTCGCTTGGGTGCGCGTTGAGATGGAACGCGGAGGGCGGGAGGCTCCGCCCACACGCATATATGCGTATTTAACGTTGAGCATAAACCCATCCGCTTCAGGGCTTGACGTGTTGCGGATCTGCAGACCTCGGTTGCGGCGAGTGGTTCGCTGAGCCTTTCTACCAGCTGGCCGTTCTCCTCTGACCTCTGACATCAGCAAGGTGTTTTCTCCCAGCGAGCTGAGCATCACTGGATATCTCCTCTTTCTCGGTAAACCACCACAGATGGTTGCGTGTGAGAACCCCGGTAGATCAGCAGCTGCTGGAGCGCTCAGACCAACAACAACGCCACCTCCGAAGCCGCTCGAGTCGCCTCTCTTCTCCACTCCGATGCTCGATTTGAATTTCAGCAGATCATCTCGGCCGCGTCTACATGCCCAACGTGCACTGAGCTGCCGCCACGCGACTGGCTGACGAGATATTAGCATGAAAAAGCAGTTGAGCAGGTGTAGCTAATAAAGCGGCGGCTCAGTGGGCCCTGATTTGCAAAGTCAGACGGCGTCCAGGTCGTTTTGTGAGTCATTTTGCGTTTGCCTCGAGCCTCTTAAACCGAATCTGTGTGTGTGTGTGTGTGTGTGTGTGTGTGTGTGTGTCTGTTCTGTGAGTCTCGATCTGGCGTTTGAGCCCCATTTTGCTTCGTTTTCATCTCATACAGGAGCAAATAAATACCGTAAGTCCGTTAATAGGGAAGACCTGATCGAATTCAGTAGAAACTCAAGCATAAATATCGTTTGTGAATGCTAAATTGTGCATATTAAGAAAAAAGGTGCGTGTGTGCTAACAGAGGAAACATCATCACAATGATGCCTCGCCTGGTTGTCACCGCCAGGCGCGAGTGGCGTGAGGTCCGATGGCGCGCGATAGCTACACACGTTCATATGTATTTTTTTTTTGTTTGTTTTTTTTGCATTCTCGGATTTGTAGGAAAAAAGAAACCACAGAGGTCGAACCACTCGATTTCTGATCTTGACACCCTGGGACTCCGAAGTAGCTGCTCGCTCTAAACTTCGAGAAGTTCCAACTATTCAGCTCAATGAGATTCCAGATGACGGGGAGCGTGCGAGGAATTCAAACCGCGTTAGCCGCGTTGTCATCGCCGAGCCTCCACAGCTGCCGTAGCTGTCCCATGCATAAATCTCAAAGACCCGCACGGCTGAATTCAAAAGTGGCCGACGAGCGTCTCCCGCCGCCGCCGCCGCATCTCGGCAGCATCCGGAGCTCCACGAACATGGTTCATTCATAATTCACCGTGATGCAAGAGGGCTGCAATCGGCTTGTTATGCATCTTTCCTGGGTAAATATGCCGTCTCCTTACAGGTATTGACATAGTTTTCGGGGAGGCTTTGAACCCCGACAAGACGAAACATCCGCGATGTTTAAAGTGAGCGAGGCAGTGGGGAGGAAGCAAGGTCAGCGCGTCTGCTCGCTCTGATCGTCGAGGCGCCGCCCGAGTGCGCCTGCAACAGTTAACTCGTGTTCCCAACGCGATTGCCGCTCGCGGGGTATTCACAAAAATAAAAAAAATAAATAAATAAAAAAGCTAGACAGAAGTCAAGTGGGAGCGAGATGAAAGGGTGATTTGGAGGACGTTTGTAATGAAAGCAAGAGGTAATTTTTTTAAGTGGGAGAGTGGAGCATCAAAACATTTTCAAAATGGTGGCACAGTGACGTTCTCATCTCTTCCCACCAGAGATAAGTCTTTACCACATGAGATTTAAGGGACAAGGCATTCCCCATTTACACCCGTTATTGCGTCCAGATCGCACTGTAATCTGGTTACATTTCCACCTGGTATTAATTTTATGACTCAGGTGTCTGGCTCCAGCTCAAACGAAAAGAAGAGAAGAAAATGGGCGCGCTAAATGCAGTGTCAGGCCTTCTCTCGTGGCCCAAACACTATCAGAATCACTGATTTATGATTTAATATTGTTTTTTTCCCGTGAATGTTCGTGAAATAATTCAAATTAGTCTGCTCCTCTCATAGCTTTCCTCTTGGCCGTGCTGATTCCGGCCGTGTATATTTCTATTAGAGCTTTTATCCAATTAGATTTCAGCCATCACTTGTTGCCATGGTCAAAAGAAATCTGCCCCTCTGTCAGTCGCGCGGGCGCCTGCAGTCTAAAGTAGATGGCGATGAAATTCTCGCATCAACCAATCAGATTTTGAGCTGGCGACGCCAAGGCCACCGAGCAGGCGCGCGATGACGTCTGCGTTTTTCACGCGCTTTGATTGGATGGTCAAGGAGAGCGCTAGCCGGAGCTAGCAAACGGCTCCTGTAGCGACTAGCACACGCGAAAAAATATATTTTTAATAGTTTTTTTTAATTCGTCAACCCACAATGGAGGAGGGAGGGCACACGTTGATTTGGTCGCAGATTTACTGACGAAGCGACTTCCGGGACGGACTTTTCAAGAAAAGCTGGACATGGTTAGGAAAGGCCGGGCGAGCCCGAAGCTAGCAGGCCCGTCACAAGCGCGACCGGGCAGCGGATTCGTCCGCCACTTTCAACTCAGTAACTAGCAGCGCTGCCTTCGTCTCACAGGCCCCGAGGAGCGCCGCAAGTTGTATTGCTGGGAATGTATTTTTTTTTCTTTCTGGTCGTCTCTGTGTCCGCTGCTGCTGCCGGGCCGGACATTCTCGGCTCTAAAGTGAGTTTAAACGCGTGGCAGAAAGAGGACAGGGCGGCTCGACCCTCCGCGTCCGCCTCAATGGCGATGGAAAGGGACTTACAGCTGGAACTGGAGCACCTGGACGACCTGTACAGCAGAGTCGCCGATTTACTGCACGGGAAATCGGTAGTTTTTGGTGAGTAAAATGCATTTTGTTGTTTCTTTGAATGTCATTTTATCAGGTCTTTTTTTGATGCTATTTTTTGACGTGTGTCGCTGCGGTGGAAGTGGGACTTGTTTGAATTGTTGCTTTGCGGGTTCGTGACATTAATTCCGGCCATGCGAGTCAACTGTGACGCAATGACATTGACGGTTTCTATAGCCATAATGATGTTGGGGGGGGGGGATTGACAGCGCAGGCGCGTTTACACGAGGCTTCCGCGACCACCCCCGGAAGTGGTTTTTGGATCGGATCATAATCTGTCCACAAATGTGTCTCAGCCGCTGTTGCTGCCGCTGCTGTTTCTTCTGGTGAAACTGCATTCAGTTTCGCTGCGATTGCCAAACAACAGGAGTGGATAGATAGATGGATTACATAGGTGGATAGATAAACAGATGGATAGATAATACATAGGTAGATGATAGATGGATAAGAAAATGGATTACATAGATGGATAGATAGAAGGATAGAGCAGAGATGACAAGAAGGTGGTTGACCAGCAGCAAGTTGAGACAGACTTTCAAAAACCACAGTGATCCGCAAACCTTAATAAGATCAGATAATCCCGATTGATTTTGTGTGTGTGTGCGTGCGTGCGTGTTTGTGGGAGGGAGGGCGGTCGACTTCAAGTGTCTCAGCCGCTAGACAGAACAAATCGAGATAAATAAATCAGCACTCATATGGACCATAATTGGGTGGGTTAAATAAACATGTGTATGTTTACGTGAATAAGCCGAGCCGTCGTCTTTGATGCGTGGCCAAGCTACTTTGTCTGTGATTTCTGCCGTGTTTGCTCATGAACTGGATAACCCGCATACAAGTAGGCCGTCCTTGCATCAGTAAAGTCTCTGAATAAAATCGGAACATTTGAATAGAATCTGAGTAAAGCTAAAAAAAAAAAGAAAAAAAAGACTAGACTAAAAAAAGAAAGCAAATATAAGAATAAAGACTCAACAGAATTACATTAACATAAAAGAGTAAACATGGAAAGTAAAGAGCAATACTGATAAAAGTGCCTATTTGAGTCCAAACCCTTTTGATCTTTCGTTCAATCGGACCTAATCTGGATTAATCATGTCAAGATTCATCTTGCAGATTTGATTTGTGATACACGAGTTTTTTCTTTATTTCTTCTTCTTCCCCTAAAAAGAGACAGAAGCCTCCTCAGGCGCAGACATCTGATGTACACTCCAGCAATAGTAGTGATGCTTGATTTTGATTGGCCAGCTGTCAGTCAAAATCAGCACAATGTGTCTTAAAAGCCTGTCGCCTAGATGGGATGGGGAGGAAGGAGTAGAGGGCTGGAGGAGGGGGTACTTATGAGCAATCAGGGCCCCTCTGTTATCAGGGGCTCAATCTGGACCTCAACTGATTACCCATGTTGGCCCCGTCACCTTGGCAATGGAGGCCCTGCCCGCCGCGGACACTTCACTCAATTCTTATCATAACCATACATCATCAACAAATTGCCCTGACAAAGAGGCGGCCATTTTCAGAGACTCTCGGCGAGATGAGGAACACACTTTCCCTCAGATTGTCTGCTGGAACATCACTAATAGAGTTTGACCTCTCGACTGCCTGTTAAAGAAATCGTTCTGTGCCGCGTGCGGCTCCGTGGTTCCGCACGCGGCGACGCCGGCGAGCTTCTCCCATGCAGTCGCTCTCCTCTGTTCATAATGTGCTCGGTAACGGCAGGTTTTTGGTGCTCTCGCATGTTTAACGGCTGGGTTTTAATTGGCAGGTTCAAGCTTTCTATTTGTTAGGTGATGATGATGATGATGGCGGTTAGGGCTGTAGTGATGCACTAGTCTCACGATGCAATACGAAACACGATATTCAGCCGATACGATTCGATATAATTTGATACACTTGCATCATTTCCCGGAAGATTTTATAGGGACAGAGGGTTTTTTTGTGACATCTTGTGAGTGTTCCATTGACTCGGATTGAATTGAATTCATTGAAATCGGCACAATGTATGGCTCTGACTGGACAGAAAGTTTACAGCTTGCAAAGGCTGGACAAAATGAATCCAAGGTGTGATGAGAAAATTAGTTTCATTTATTGAAACAGTGCAAACGGTGGCTTACAAGCCTTTGAAAAGTGCAGCAGTACACTGAAAAGAAACTGGTGTGAACTAGCCAGTCACCACCAGTGAAAATAATCCATGGCAGCCAATAATTCAAGTACATAGGAGAAACATTTAAGCCAACTTTAATTTATTTAAGCCTTTGAAAAGTGCAGCCAGTATCACAAGTAAACTAAACTGACATCTCAGGTAGCCAGTTGCCACCAGGAAAGTAAAAATAAATAAAATCAGGTAATAAAGTAAAATTAAGCATTGTCAGTGATAATTACCGGATCCTTTTCTGTGATTTCCCAGCCAGCCGGGGCCTTTCTCAGACGCTCTGCCAGGTTGTGTCCGGTGTGGCTCTCCGGCATGTGCCTGGTTTGTAACGCATACGAAACAAGTTCCCATTTCTCGTTAATAAAGTGGGCCGTGATGGTGACACATGCCTCAGTTGTCCGCGAGGTCCACCCGTCGCATGTCAGGGCTACTCTCTCCGCGCTGGCCAGGGAGGTTTTCACGTGTGCCTTTATCTGAGCACAGAGCCGGTGAACAGGAACCTTGGTGAGGTGTTCGCAGGTTGCAATAGCAAAGCGCGGCTCCACCGCGTTAACCATGCGCCTAAAGCCGGCGTTTTCCATAAGACCTCAAATCCTGACCAATAAAGTAGGCAATAGACTGTGGAATTTTCCTGTGATCTCGGCGAAGTAGATGGGAACTTGCGGGCACAACCGCCATCGCTGCCCGGTGTGGTTTGTTTTGGGTCACGTCTTAGCTGCTTGGGCTCCTCGGTTAGCATTACCTTGTCCTGGTGGTGGCGCTCCAGGTGGGCTCGTAGGTTGGTGGTATTTCCAGAGTATTTCACTTTCGTGTGACACAGCTTGCAAGCCGCCAAACTCTTATCTAAGTCGTTGCTTTCCTTCTTCTTTATACAACCAAAGTGCTCCGACACATCTGCTTTTAGGCATGAAGGTGCAGGATTTATGTCCGCCGCCATTCTAGCATCTTTTAGCTCCGACTGCTATACATTGAGAGAGACGCTGGCGCCTGTATCTAAGCGGGTAACTTTCTCGAAAAGCCCGACAGCGCCACTAGCGGCTGGGTGACCTAATCGCTCCTCCTGCAAAGTGAACGGGGAAACACGGGGGAATTTGAATGGGGTCTAACGTATCGAAACTCGCGGCTGAAAAATCGACACTTGTATCGCAGAATCGATAAAATCGCCCAGCCCTAATGGCTGCGCATGTGCCAGAAAATAATATCAACGGTTACATTGATGTGCAGTTCATCACATAGTCAGATATGATGCATCAACTCAACGGCGCGATAGCTCCTGAAAAAGTGACGGCAAAAGATCTCTATCGTCCCCTGGTGGCTGCCTGAAATATTGGCGATAAACTTAAAAAATTAAGGCACTCGCATGCACATGCAGTGTTTTCTCCCTTTTTAAAAGAGAAAAGATGGGTTGTTATTGCAGGGTTTTTTTTTCCAAAACTTGTTTGTTCAAGTGTTAATAGATAAGCGTTTATGTGTAACCGTATATAAAAGGTTTTTTTTTTTTTCAAACAGTAAGCTGATCACTGGTGGGATCTCGAGGCCGATCAGCTGCTCGCTATTTCACAGACTGCGGCGCCGAGTGATGTCACCGTCCGAGGGACGGCGGCGCGCACGGGAGAGCTCCGTCCAAATCGCATTATACAGCCCGTACAGTTCATCACGAGGACAGTTTTCTTCTACGCATATTCGGGTGAAATAGGTGTCCTTTCTGCAGAGGGTTCAACACACTCACCTCCAGTGTGAGATGTTTTCCTCTTTTAGCGCGGGGAAATTAGATGAAATATAAGCTTAACTCCGAGCCGGCCGGGGTTTTAAGTCTTTCGCATATATATATGCATGCGGCCGCATATTTATTTCGGCGATCGCCCAGCAGGGCGCAAAACTCCAAAGAAAGTCTGCCTGTGTCTCCCCTCGTCTCTCGCGGAGGAAAAAATAAAAATAAATAATCGGCCGGCTGTCCGTGGCGGGGAGCCGGTCGGTGGCAGAGAAACGGCGGCGCTGCTCCAGCATCAGCTGGACGACTCTTCACTGCCGCTTTGAAAAAGAGAAAAGGAGGGAAAGGAAGATCAAAGGGCGTTGCGGCGCCATGTTTTATTCTCTGTCTCTCAGCAGTTCAGCTCGCGGTTCGCCCGCCTTCTGCAAGAGGAATGTCAGACCTGAGGTTTGTGTACTCTGTAATTCCACCCAAATTAGACCGGTCCCAGACCTGAGCAGTATAAATAATTCTCTTGAGATGTATGTGTGTGTGTGTGTGTGTGTGTGTGTGTGTGTGTGTGTGTGTTTGGGTGGCAGCGGCGGTTGTGGTGGGTGGCGGTGGGGTTGCAACAGCTTGTGCCTACGGCGCCTGGGGAATGCAAAGAGCGGTAAAAGTAGGTCAAAGTGGCAAGATTAGGCCAATAGGGGGCAAAAGATGAGAAATTTACAGTAATCATTAGCAGGAGGGGGGGCGAGGGTGGAGAGAGGGGGAGTCGGGGAGGAAGGGGGCGGTACTGCTCCGTCATGGTTACCTTCCCTTTTATACTTTGCGTTCCCGCCGTAGAACTTGAGTCAATGAGACATGTGATCATCCAAATCAGCGGCTTTTGGAGAGGGCTTGTCAGGAGGGTTCAAGCGAGACGGCAGCGAGAACAATGTTAACGCTCGTCTCAATTTAGGGGGAAGGTTGTTGTTTTTTCCATCCCCCTTTTTCTTCCAAAACTCTTTATTTTTCTTTCTTTTTCGGTGAGCAAACACGCCAAAAAAAATAATGATGCAAAAGCACTGCGCTCGTGCTAGCGACTCCAGCTACAAATAAGACAAGTATAAATATATATACAGTATATAAAATATTTATAAGTGAGTGGGGGGGGAAAAAAGCCAGCAACAAACAGAGAAGCCACAGTCTTCGTAGATTGCGAGATAAGACACAGTGCTGAGTGATCAAAGGAGCAAGGATAAGAGGAGAAATAAGAATAACAAAGAACCGAGTGACTTTTTACATAAATTCATAAACTTTCATTTCCATACATCACAGTTGGATACACCATGGGTTGCTATGGATGCATGCCGTATTATTAGAGAATGATTACAATTTGCCAAATATTTTGTAAGATATTGATGAATTTGATCTTCTGGTCAGATTTTCACGTCTTTTTTTTTTTCTCAGAGACTTTTCACATAAATCCACAAACTTTTATTTCCGCTTATCACAGACTGATAGACCACAGGTTGTTATCAGCGCATGCGGTATATTTAGTGGAGTAGTAGTACAATTCTCCCAATATTCTGTCCGATGCTGCTTCATTTGATCTTCTGGCTAGATTTTAATGTCTTCTTCTCATTTGTTGCTACTTTTCACAAACTCTTCCCTTGAACTTTGAACTTTTGGAAGAGCACGAAAACTTGAACTGGCGAATGACAGCAAACCTCTCGGTTTTCACACAAAAGCCAGTTTTCATTCATTTTGAGGACTTTTTACCCATTAATTTCCTTTTTTTTTTAAACATTTGACCGCGGCAGCAGTGGGAACAGAGCAACGGTACAATGATGAATTAAAATAATTAGAAAATGATGCACCGTGGCCTCGCCGGCGATGATTGGCAAAAAACATGTCAGGGCAGCATCAGCATTAATGAGCCATAATCGACACTGGCCTAATTAGCAGCACTTTGTACTTTTACGTGGTTTCATCATCATTAGCCAAGCCTGGCTTGATACAGCGGTGAACGTGTGGGTGGCATAAGTGTTTGTTTATCATGTAGACATGGAAAATAGTTATATGCTACAACAAGCCCGCTGGAGGGGGAGTGTTTCTGGAGGCTTACGTCTGCCATCAGGAGGGGCTTCAGGGCTAATTAGATCTCAAAAGACTCCGGAAACTGTGAAAGGAAACATGCATATTTTAACTTGCGGCGAGATTTACTAGAGGTGTTTCGGAGGGGGGGGGGTCAGTGTCACATCCAGCCACATTATATATTTATATCAGGATGACTAATAAATCATCTATCAGTGGGACTATTAAACTCGTCTACAATGGTTTAGCATCGCTTCTCTTAGGACCGCCACTTTGTGGCATCCGGAGTTCACAAGAAAATAAAAAAAAAAAAAAAAGTTCAGGAACAATAAAGTTCACTCGTTCGAATCCACCGTTTTATAATCTTCAAACTGTTTGTCTGAGGTGATTAATGAAAATATTCATCGATCATGTCCCCCGCGGACCGCCAATTTACATATTTTTGCGCGAAGCTCTCGACGGTTGACGACCTGTTTAATAATTCACTGGCTGTTTTCCCATTCTATTGTCATTTCAAGGTGTGAGCTTGGGGATATATATATATATATATATATATATATATATATATATATATATATATATATATAATTTTTTTTTTTCCTAATAAAAGCGAATGGCACAATAAGAGGAAGAAATTATCCTGGTCGTATTTAATTGAGTTTGACCAGGTCTCTGCTCGGTGTCGGTCTAATCTCCCCGCAGCACCGTAGTCTCCCTCCCTGGGAGACAGGGGAGGCCGATAAACTTTGAAGCTTGCACTGAGAACCTGCTCACTGCACCCGCTGCATTATTCATGACGCAGGGACTAGAGCATCTTCAAATGGCCTGTCATTTCCTTTTACCTTCCATCACAATGGCCATATGCTGCACACACTAGCGAGGGGGCGGGGCGGCGGGAGGGACGGGGGGGGGAGTCAAAGCAAGCAATCTCCAGCTAGCTTAGCCGAACAAGAGCGCGCGCGTGCAAACAGGTAAACCCACAACAAGGAGGACGCGCACAAGTGGGGACGCCGGGCGATTCAAAAAAAAAAATTAGCTTTCGCACATATCGGTCTAAAGAGCTCACCTCCTCCCACTTCCCTCCCCACTCCTCCACACACACACACACACACACACACACACACACACACAATGCATAAAATAAACATGCGGTGGCTGACATCCCCACATTTCCTGCCAAACGGGAGTTTTTTGGGGTTGCTGTTTTTTTTTTTTTTCTCGGTTATGAAGGACGTACAAAAAAAAAACAAAAAAAAACGAGCGCAACTTTTTCGGGAGTATTTTTCAAAAGGCCCATCGGACTTTTTGTGACATTTCCCGGAGAGGTAAGAACGGCACCAGACGCCGCAACAGCAGCATAATTATCCTCATAGGAATCCTTTCATAGGCTGGAGAACGGCTCACGGTGTTGTTAATTTTTTTTTTTTCTGGAGATAAACAAAGTGCGGAGGCGTGATTGTACCTGTAAGTCGCATGGTCTTCAGCTCCTCCACTCTTCCTCTCACCGCCGTGACGTTTTGTCAGCGACCCCCGGGTCCTCACAGCTAAAACACTCTGCGTGCTGCTCGTGTTTATCGAGTTTGTTTGCATGACAATAACAAAAAAAAAAAAAAAAAAAAAGATAAAAACACACACGAGGCGCATCCCTCGGAGGTAATTGGGACTGCCGTCATCCGGCCTCCCCAATGTCTGCCATTCAGCATTAACATATCATTAGCTCTTTCTGGGACCGTTCAGTCAGAAAATTAGAGGTCTCCAAGGACCCTCGGCTCCATCAATACGGCAGAGACGCTGGCTGACACTTTCCTCTTTTTCTTCCGTTCTCAGGAGGAGGGAGGAGGAGGATGGAGACGACGGTGGGAGTCGGACTTGTATTTCCAGCTGATGATTTCGAGCTAGCTGGTCTTCGTGGCTTCCAGCTTTCCCCGCCCCCGACCTTCACCTTGAGGTAAAAAAGATCTCACCGACAGATTGCGCGACGTGATAAAATCGCACGTACGGCCCCCCGAGGGTTGACATGGATTCTCCTAAAATTACATCAACCTTAAGGTGATTGGTTAAATGGTATTGCAACAGGGAAAAAAAAACCAGTGTCCTTGTGCGAATGGCTGAGATGAACCCAGCTGCCTTGACACCTAACGACAAAACATCTGGTAGATCGTTCCAGCGCCGTGATGGAACTGCTGTCGCTCCCGCATTTAGTCTTGGTAAATACCTTGTTGTGACATGTGTAATGGCACGAATTCCAACTTGTTTTGATTGTCATCTTGCGCACTAAATAGGGAGCCGCCGGAACGTGGTGCTGCTCCTCTGTAGGGTAATTAGACATAAACATTAATTCAAAAGCAATGTAAATGTGCCACACTAGGCAAACAAACTGTTTTCCTGTATGATGCAAAAAGAATTGACGGCTGAGGTTCTGCTCGTGTCAACTCATTTTCTTTGTCGCGGCGATGAGGAACAACAGCGACAGTAACACTAATAAAGAGCTTTACGGAAGAAGCAGTTGAGCACAAAGTATTATGTGGTATAACTTGTAATATTTGCAAAACAGTGAGTTGTTTTTGATTCGTTTTTTTTCACAAGTTGCTGTTTTTAGGTGATAATACTAAAGCTATTTTTTTTTCGAATGCATATTCGTTTATCCATTCAGAAATAATGAATATGAGGAATTTTCCACACTAACCAGGTCAAAGTCATTTTCTCACTGATGAACAATTAAAAGCTGCCACAAGTATACACTGTTGCACCTTTAAGTTTGAAAAATATGTATTTTTTTTTTTACCTCTTCTCATGAAATGATTGTGACACCGTGATTTATTCTAGATCAGTGAGGGAATAACAGCGTTATAAATAAGCAGCATGACTCACGGCATAACTTTTTTCAGTAAGGAGTCATCAAAATGGTTACAAATAATTGTAGTCTCCATGGCTTTATTATTGATAATTGAACATACAGTTGAATTTAAAGTTCCAGTCAGGGTTGGCCATGGTGGGGGCGGGGATCTTAATTTTTTTGACACATTTGAATGAATAAAAATGTAATGCAAAAGTTACTTTTCCCGTTTTAGAGTTTATTGAGCAACATTGTCAGACACAATGAATATCACACATGTTCCAGACATTACACTTTCATTTTTGTTTTAAATTCTACTCGAAAAAGGAAATGAAAAACAGTAATAATTATCATAAAATAGAAAATAAGCCAGTTTGCGTACAACCTTCCAGACAACATTTATCTGCCCACTCATTCAAATGCACATCTTCCTCTCACAATTGCCGAACTTAACCCTTCTATGAAATAATATTATCCCGGCCCATGTTTATAAGACCATTAGTTATACAAAATTAAATGAACAAGCCCAACAGGCCATAAAAACGGTAACATACACACCATAATTAACAGAGGACAACAGCAGCTGCAGATTCCCACCTCATCACCAGTAAGTCACCCAATCTGAAAATTGATAAAGTGTAAGTTTTCCATGCTTGCCTACCTCCATCCCTGCCGCACCACCTCAAACCAAGGTGCCCATCAGTCTGTTAATTGTGCATTTTGCAGTCTAAACATAAGTTGTTTTTTTTCCATTGTATAAATTCTTTTTACTGATGACCGAAATGTATCTAATGTTGGAGTCTTTTCTTTTTTAAAGCCAGTTCAGGGTTATTGCTTCCTTGGCTGCTGCAAGTAGTATATGCAGCAGGTATATCACTTTCCTGCTAATCCCGGCTTCAGGGATGGCCCCGAGGATGGCCAGCAGTGGATCTCTGGGTAGAGGAAAAACAAATATTTTGTCCAATAAGTCTAAAATTTCCCTCCAAAAGTTGCCCAACGGGGGGCACTTGCAAAATATATGCGTGTGCTTTGCAGACTCTTCTCCACACTCCCTCCAACATGCACCTGATCGACTGGGGTGTGTTTTGGAAAGGATCAGGGGAGTTGTAAAGAATCTATGGACATATCTTTGTGCATTTCTGATGCAATGTTATCCCAGACCTCCTTGCTCAATTCTCGTTTGAGCTCCTCCTCCTATTTTTGTTTAAATATGTAGGGTGTTTTTTTTTGTTTGTTTTTTTTTCGTTTCGTGTTTGATAATGTTGTTTATACACTAGACTTTGGTCTATTTGTGTGCTCCCTGTTTTGAATCTTTGTCAGGTATCGCTCAAAAGGCGAGTCTGCGCGTTACTTTCCCTTTTAACTACTTACATGTAGGGCCGGGCGACATATCGAGTTTTTAATGTTTATCGGTGTATTTTCAAACACAATATTGCACGAGACAATTCTGTTTATATCGATGTAGTTTATTTTGTGTTAAAATGACTGCACGTTTCTTCCAATGGGCCGCCAGTTGGCACCTGTTTCTCCTCTCCCTCCGTCGGCCTCACGCGGCTTCACTCTGCCACGCCTCCCTCGCTCTCTGAGCACCGCCCCTCCCCCACCTCGCTGAAGACGAGCTGGTTCGTAAAAAGAGAAGTAACGGCTAAATAGTCTGGAGACGGTTTGGATTTAAAGTGTCAGATGACCAGCAGCAAAATGTTGGGTAAAGAATGTCGAAAAACCGGTTGTGACCAAAAGTCCGAGCACAACTAATCTCCCCCACCATTTTTGTGCAATACGGAGAGTGTGTTAACCTGCGTGCTGCGAGCCGGACCACAAAGCCTCCCCAGCCTCCTGCCCCGAAACAAACCATGCTGCAAGCTTCATTCGTCCATGCTGTGCCTTTATGAAAGAAGGACTGAAAAGTGGCGTGATATTATTGAGGCAGTGGCCTACTATATCGCTGAAGACACGGTCCCCATAGCAACAGTGGAGCAGGACGACCTTACACAGCTGCTAAAAACAATAAATCCGAAGATGCCAGTTGCCCAGTCGCAGTTATTTCGCAGGAGCGTGACTTTTTAAAAAATTAAAAAAACCAAGTGTGACATTTGAACATTTGACATGAGGCTTTGACTTATAACTGCCTTTATTTTTTTAAGAAGCTAACAGGGATGCTATGTCACAATGTTTTGGGGGAGACCCCATTACGTCACGGTAAAAATATCGATGTATATCGAGTATCGCCATTCAGCCAAAAAATGTCGATTGACTTTCGGTCCGTTTCGCCCAGTCCTACTTACTTTTATCATGCTGTAACTAAGTTACTAACTCAGTTACTTTTTGGGAGAAGTAACTAGCAAGTACAACTGTTTACTTTTTTAAAGTGACGTACCCAACACTGTTCTTGATAGATAACGTGTATGTTGTCTCAAAACCTAACTGATCTGTATAAACGGGAACAAAATTATTCCAACTTTATGGGCAACAGTATATTATAGAATACTATGTCACAAATAACGAATTTTAATCAGTATAAAATACATTTTACTTGTACATACTTTTATATCATCGTCATACCAGCCAACATTAGATAAACTGATATCAATCACTTGCAGTCACAGGCATATTATTGAGCTGCATCACTCTCATACACCGGCTGCCACACACAATCTGAATGAAAAGTTGGAGCGGCTGCTTGAGCCAGTCAAATATGGAGCGTTTCCTCAAGGTTGCCACTTTTCTGGCGTCTCAATAAAGCTGTCTGGCTTCGGGACAAGTCGGCGCTCCTGCCTGGCGCGTCAATACACACCGGCGAAAAACTCTGAGTGGAAACATTCTCCCATGGACGGCCACTAGAAAGTCAGTGTACAGCGGTAGAGGCTGTCCAGTCCCTTGCTGGTGTGTGTGTGTGTGTGTGTGTGTGCGTGCGTGCGTTTTTAAATTCAGCAGACAGAAGGAAGCCGGTCCAATTCCCCGCATCCTGCAGGACACAGATCTGCATTTCCTCTGCACTTTGATGAAACAGCAGCCGAGCTGTCCACCCCCATTAACGGCGCCTCTGATTTTACGCCGCGCGCTGACAACTCCCTGTGTGTGTCTGCTTGCATGTGCGTCTGCGGGAGCATATAATAAATATGTTTGAGAGCATATGCCTGTGATGTACGTCTTGGGATGCGCGTGTGTTTGTGCTGTGCGAGCAGGGAGATTGAGGTGAGGCTTCGTGTCTGCAAGAGTTTTTTTTTTTTTTCCGAAAAATGTGGAAAACCTGAGATGCCTTTGATGTAATTGGAGCCATGTGGTGTATTTTATCAACACTTTTGCAGCACATCAGCCCATATTTATATCCGTGCTACCCGGAACGTTGCATTTCTTTAGTTTGTGTGACCCATGAGTTGTTTCTTGACTGCACTTCGGGAGGAGGAGATCAAGAGGGAAGAGTTGTGGCATTTATTGTGATAAAAGACGGGGGGAGTTTGGTGATTAGACCCAACTGTGACATCATTACCGGAACTTTACGTGGTGGGTCTAAGCGTGCGGCGGTGAGCCGAAGCGGAAGGTGGAAGGCACAGGAGCTTCTTGAGTGAGAGGTGGAGAGGTTGGTTGTGCAGTTGTAGAACAAGATTGTTCGAGAGACAGTGATTTTTGAAAGACAACAACAAGACACTGATTGGCTGAAAGAACCTGGGCAAAAGTGCCGATTGGAGAAGACGCGCTGACGTCAGAGGCGCGAGTCATATGTGGAATACGAACGAAACGAAGAAAAAGCTGAAGTTTCACCAGAAGCTGCTTTTCTGAAGTCAGCGTGTCACAATTCATACCACATTTTAATGTTTTCATGTTACACTACACAAGATATGACTGCAAATTCAGATTTCTTTGTCATATGCAAGTTAACATACAGTCAACGATGCAATGACGTGTTAGACCCAATCAACTCACCATTTACAGCACTAGAAAAACAATAAAGGCAAGTCACAAAATATGGGGGAAAAGTATAAACATTAGCACAAATTTGTCTATATGCGTGTGCAGGGTCCAGAGCTAAAAATAAGAATGTAAATATTCAAGTGTGCATTAGTTTTCTGTTTCTTATGTGCACTGCAAATGAAAAATGATTTGGGTACAATGTTCTTTAAGAGAAGTAAAATCATAATTCATATGAACTATATTACGCTATCGTCATCAGCTTTTCTTATGTAAGAGGAAATATTTGCATTAAAAAAAAGAATATGGGGAAAACAAACGGCAACAAAGTCACCGTGAGACGTCAGCCTTTCCGACCGCGGACGCCTGCCGCCGTTAAAGATGCGTTACTACCTGCGACAATGCGACAGAAGGAAGCTATTAAAGCAATACATGAGGGTGTTTTATTGTCAGATGTCACACGTTTATAGATGTGTCTTTAGGCTGAGACAAGGTCACTGTATTGTAAACCAGTGAAGCCGCTTTCTTTCCTCGCCACTGCGCTTTTCGAGGTCACCGGCGAGAACACGAGTGGCGGCTCCAACGCGGCGGAGTCCGCCGGGCGCCACATCGCCGCATCACGGTTACGTACATCCGCACAGCTTGAAGGGCAAGACGGTAAAGAGAAAAAAAAGAATATATGTTTATACATGCATACTTTTGTTCCACCTCAGTGTAGATCCCTACACACGGGATGGTTGACTGCAATAACTTGGCCAGAGATTGGGCCAATGAGCTCGGACGCACTTGTAATGTGGCTTAAATTGCTCGCCCTTTCAGGCGGGCTTGTATGGGGGGGGGGCCCGCGAACCCTTTCAATGTCAGCTCTCTCTCCCACATGTTGAGTGCTTAGTTTGCCATGCAGTACAAGATCTGCGGGCCTGTTTAGTATTCACCCACTCGAGTTTCCTAAAGGTTACCAAACCTAATTAGACATTTATGCAGGATCTTCAAAGGTCCCTCCGTTATTAATGATGTGCTACTTCTGAGGACTGCATCGATGGCTTTTTTTTTTTTTTTCTGACTGGGAAGAGTACACCCCTCACAATATGTGCATACACAATGGCGGGCGTTCGGAATGCAAGGGGAGACTTGTGGCCGGCTGGAAGCGATGACTTAAATATTACGACAGTGAAGCGTACGCAGGCACGGGGCGCACTTTTGTCCACGTGCAGTGGTTTAGTCGAGCAATATTACGCAAGAGGGTGGGCCTTAACGGCGGGCTTTTGTTCACATTGTCTCTTGTTTCCATGGAAACGCATGCGGTCTGATTAATAATCGGAAAGCAGTCCTTTAATGAAACCACAGTTTTCTACTTCAGCAAGTCTTATAGTTATGGCTTAATAAGAGAGATGATATCTGGTCCTTGTTGAGTCAACCAGCCAACTTGAGTGTGTGCTTTAAGAGATTGTGGGATTCCCCAAACCGAATAAATATCAAACAAGCAAACTACCTTCTCGTAACAAAAGATGTCCACTGACAAAGATAAATGATACATTTTAAGCGAGTGCAGCACCATGTCACAGGCTCACCACTGATGAAAGATATCAGCGTTTCTGCACATCTGGCCGAGTGAGACGATCGTCACACTGAAAGCGGGGATTTAATTTCAGCATTGCTAAATGTGCATTAACTTTTTGTTCTGTTCTATGCGGCCGCTTCCAACCATTCATTACATTACCATAAAAATTGTGGAGTTATATTCTGGTGATAAGGCAGCTGCACTGTCACACTGGCTAGATTGCTTGGTTGGAAGTACTTGCTGTATCATACAAAGGCTTAATTTCTTTCTTTCTTTTCTTTTTTTTTTTAACAGACTGAGAAAACCAATTGATAAACTCGAAAAAAAAAATCTGAAAAGGACAAACAAAATGGCTCAAACTTTTCAGAGTGCACCATTGAAAAGCCCCGCCCCTAAGTTACTGTTGCAGCGACAGCATCCTAGAATACAATCGAGTAGAATAGAATTTTATCCAAATCGAGACAATACGGTTTGACATAGTTCCAGTAAAAAGAATACAGCTGGTGTGATGTACAGAGAGTTTACAGGTATATCTCATTTTCAACTCTTGTCCCTAGTTGGGCTTTTAAATGAACAACATATTCAGTGCAATAAGATCAACATCCAGAAACTGCAGCACAATACATGTACACAGTCATCGCGACAAGCTTTGAAATGACAATATTTTGGTTGTCAATCTTGTACAATGGAAGGCGGTGCAGATCGTGTCATATAGTCCTTGTACATCATCCTCTCTCTCTATATTATTGAAATATAGAGTATTCATTCATCGTCTTCCGCTTATTCTGCAGGGCCACATGAAGGACAGACAACCGCTCACAATCGCGCACACGCCTACGGGCAATTTAGAGTAGCCAGTTAACCTCAGCATGCTTTTTGGTGGTGGGAGGAAGCCGGAGTACCCGGAGAGAACCAACGCAGACACGGGGAGAGCATGCGAACTCCACATCGAAAGATCCAATATAGAGCGCCCCAATATAGAGTATCATCATAAGTAAAAATGTAAAGTGTAATATATTATTAAAAAAGCAGGAATGCAAAGAAAAATCTTTTTAAAGAAGCTACAGAAATGGACCCCCTTCTCTTCCGTGCAATGCTAGATGTCCTTGCTAGTGATATTGCATAAGAAATTTAGCATTTTATAAAAAATATGACTTATAACAGCAGAGACCTTGGTATTTTTTAAAGACATTCTTTTCAAGAAAAAGGAAAAAAAAAAAAGGCCAGTTAAGACAAAAGCAGCTCAGTGTCAGATTTGCATTTATGCCTTAAGAGCAAGAGCAGCACTCCGGTCGATCCTTTCTTTCATGTCGGGGAAATCAAATCCATCAGACAGATATATTAAAAAAAATAAAATAAACTGCTGCTCTAAAGCCAACAGGCACCTCCGGCCTCTCTTTGCCCTTTCACGTGATGAACTAAATCTGATTAGCAGATTATCTCGCAATTATGCGGCTATGTTTACATGCGGCCCCGGCGGTGCCCAAAGGTAAACCTGCTTGACAAGGCACCCCAAATAAAATTCAATTTACATTTATTATTTACATTCCGACTTTAATAAATTATGAATGACAGCTAATTAGTGGCGTGCAGGGGCCCATCACTCTGCGCGGTGTCAAAGTCTACCAGATGTATGTCAGCGAGTGCGGACGTTGACAAAAAACCTCTCAGCACTTTACAGATTTGGGTGTCTTTCCGCCGCGGAGACTTCACTAATCATCTGTGAAAGTGCATGAAGTGTGGGTGCGTGCGCGCGGCCGGCGTATGCGTGTGTGCGGGCAAACCCGGGCGTGCGCGCGTTTGATAATAATAAGGCAAGTGAAAATGAAGAGGAGCTAAACTGTGTAAGTCATTTCTCATTTCCTTGCTTCAGTGCCTGTCAGAAGAAGTTGTCCGAGTCCTCGTGTTGAGTGATGGCTCAGACAACAAAAAGTGAACAACAAACCCTTCGGCTCTGACGAGAGAAATGGAATGAGCGGGAGAAGAAAGAAAGAGAGGAAAAAAAAGAATTAAAGAAAGAGAGAAAGAGGCGAGCAAACACACTCAGGAAAAAAAGATGAAAAACGGACATTTTTCTTGAAAAAAATGAGCATTCAAACAAAGGGGGGGGGGGGGCGGCTAAATCCCACTAGCATTGCCTTGATAATACCATTGAACATGTTCTGAAAGTGAAACATAATAGTGGTGGAAATATTACCTATACAGTTGGCAGTCATACAGTTTTGGAAGGACCTTTCAAGGGGCTGATTTAATGTGAGAGCATCAATCCTTTAGCAGCGCAGGGCCTTGACAGCGAGTGAAAGTAATCTCTTCTTTATTAATGGGACTTTTCACTTTGGACCCGAGGCCTTTGGTATTCCATAATAGCAGATTCATACTACAGACCGAAGGAAAGAACAATATGAAATCAGATCAGAAGTGGATGTGTTATGCATGGCGAGTGGAAAATATTTCTTTGTAGTTTCGGCGGCGTCCTCTGAGAAGAAGACGTGGAGAAGCAGATGAGATGTAAGAAACTAAACTCTGGAAATGGCTTGTGTTCTTTGACCGAGTGGAAAAATTTCTTCTCTCCCAAGTAAAGAGAACATGTTTCTTCAATTGAGGAGCGGTTTGATTTCATTTGTGCTTCTGCATCACTTTGACAGATTCAATAACATCACCTAGCAAGGTAAACTAAGGGCTTTTAGTGAGACAACAAAAAAGCAGAAAGCTAAAGCCTTTAAATATGACCTGGCTTCGTTATGTTTGTCTCCCCCCTTCTGATTTCTGTCAAAAAAAAAAAATCAAGCATAAACTGAGGTAAACCCATCAATAGTTCCCAGCAAGCCTGTCGGGAACTTTGCCATAAACTTTTTTTGATTCATAACTTCTTAGTTCCTTTTAGTTTTTGCGCTCCAGGAGTTCCTTCCCTGCTGCTGGAGTCCAGGTGATGGAGGCCAGCAGAGTCTCGGGCAAAGTACTTCTGCCTACATGCTGGTGCTCAAAATGTAGAGACCTGATATATTCAGAAAATATGGATAGAATCATCCAGCGTTGTGTTGTTCAAATGCATGCTAACTCTCCTTACACGGCAATGTACTATTTTGAAAAACATACTAATTTGCTCACACGTTTTTTTTCCAACATTTCATTATTGCTAGCTTGCATGGGTCTGATTGAAACTGTGGCCCTTCATTATCCAACTGATCCAAGGTTTAACCCTAATTTAGTGTGTGAAATTTAGTGATGCCTAGTGGTGTATTTGCAGATTGCAACCCCTCGCCTCGCCCCTTTGATCAGGATCATATCACACACATGACCTCGCTGTTGAGAATTTATTGAATAGAATTCCGGAGAAAGAAAAAAAAAGA
>CAAKHG010015477.1:0-15673 GCA_901007715.1 Dactylopterus volitans | reverse complement strand
AGCACACACATGCGTGTGT
This sequence comes from Dactylopterus volitans, assembly GCA_901007715.1. Classification (NCBI taxonomy): domain Eukaryota; kingdom Metazoa; phylum Chordata; class Actinopteri; order Syngnathiformes; family Dactylopteridae; genus Dactylopterus; species Dactylopterus volitans. Next base: position 15,654 of record CAAKHG010015477.1, on the reverse strand, counting down.
GTGTGTGTGTGTGTGTGTGTGTGTGTGTGTGTGTGTGTGTGTGTGTGTGTGTGTGTGTGTGTGTGTGTGTGTGTGTGTGTGTGTGTGTGTGTGAGGAGCGCTGTGGCACACTCTCATAGCAATCGTGCACGCAAGAAACTATATTAACGCTCACGTCCACACACATAAGACAACACCACACTCTTTTTTTTTACCCACAGGTAATAAAAAAAAAAAAGAAAACAAAAATGGCATAACTACTTTATTTAAGAGGTGGCATATTAGTGTCGTTGACACTTTCCGGAACTCTCTGCCGTGCACTTTGCAAAAAAAAAAAAAAAATGTTTGGTGATCCGTGATGTGCATTATAATTCAGAATCCAGACCCTACTTTAATTTAAAACCCCCATTTCCTGTCCATTTAGCGGGGCACGGCCATCCTCTCGGGTTTTTATCGGCCGTGCGCGTGTCTCTCACTCTGTGAGCGTATTTAACAAAGCTCGAGGTGCCTCCTTATAGCTCCCGACTGCGGCATCTCCGTTTCATAAAGTCACCGTTTATTAAACCTCAAGGCTAGACCGCAGCGGAAGCTTATTGATATATTGAGGTCATCGCGAAGGCGGCGGCGGAGAGAGATTGTCGGAGATGGAGAGCGGGCACAAGCCGCGGTATCTGGTGTCATGCTGCAATTTTGGCAGAGTTTAGATATACAGTACAGAGCCAGGTGCCTGCCTCGGTCGGTCTTTGGTGTTTTGTTTGTTTGTTGTTGTTTTGTTTTTTTTTCTTCATCTTTATTTACGGTCCAGCCAAGTTCTGAATATTGCTTCAAACTATTTTTTTTTTTTTCACCTGAGAGTGTTTAGCAGAACTCAGATGCCAAGTCTGTATTTCCTCTTCAACTAATAGCTCTCAGCCCGTGCGCCTGTTCGTCTTATGTGTGTGTGCGTTGTAATATATGTGTTTGTGCTTTTGTAAGCATGTGCCTCTCTGCTTTCTGTGTGTGTGCGCGCGTGCGTGCGTGCGTGTGTGTGCGTGCGTGCGTGTGTGTGTGTGTCGTGCGTGTGTGTATTGGTAGGCAGGATGAGCATCCCTTCTGTTACCGTTGCTGTCCCTTCATTTCACGCTCTGGCAGCTCCGCGTGAATCCTCTTCCCTTGGCTCATTATCAGTGCTGTTCAAAGAGCGCGCATCCCACCAGAATTCAGGGTAAAACCAAATCATTATTCAAGTATGGGGGTCAGTGCAGATATTCTGACTCTTTTGTTTAGTATATTTATTACTTACCTCCCCAGAAAAAAAGGGAGAAAAAAAAAAAAAAAAAAAGAAGAATCGATGCGGAGGCACATCCCCGCCAAGACCTGATCTGGTTGATCTTCGAGCGCCCGACCTCTGACCTCAGAGTGATGAAAACCAGCGGAGCGTCATGATTGGATGCTCACCGGCCTCTTCTTCTCCCATTTGTCTTGGCAGGGTCCGGTGTGCACGGAGCCGAATTCGGACACCTGCCGGACAACATTACAGTTTTGGAAGGAGAAAGCGTCACTTTGAGGTAACTCTTGATCCTAGCACCTGCACTCACTGATTACACGAGAACCAGGTTTGCCCCACACACACACACACACAGGCAAACACACACGCTCGCCGCGCACACACACACACACACACACACACCTGTCACGCCAAATTAATTGCCAATTCTCTGTCACATAACTTCAATTAGGCATCCGACGTTGTGCCATATTTCCCAGCTCTCTCTCTGTCCCAACAGCTAATTGAATGATAATGCCTGTCAGATGTCGGCGGAGCCATGCAGTCTGTCCGCAGTCACCGCTCTATTTTGTCTTTGTATGTGAAATCAAATGACGCACAGATCATCCGCTGCACGCGAGCGCACCTGCATATAGCTGTGAGTAATAAAGGCAGAAATCAGGGCTCCCAGCTGAGGAGAAATGCTGCCAACTTGCTTTTATTTTCTTTCCCCCCCATCTCACAAGGATGTGACTTGGCTTGGCAGCACAGAGCAGGGAGGGGAAAAAAAAAAAAATCAAAAAAATAAAATCCGAGCCACCCATCTTTCATTACTTTTAAACCTACGCCGGCTCCAGATCTCTGAGCAAATTCCTCTTTTAGTCTTGTCTTCACTTGAAAGGAAGCGCGAGGCCACCACCCAGCCACCGCGGTGAAATCAAATATGATATTCCAAAGCCAAGAACAGCTGTGTCAATGTTTGTTAACATCAACACGTCTCGCTCGCAGTTTGAAATCAAAGAGCCGAGGCGCTGATCTGTGATGTCATCAAGCCGTGTAGCCTGGAGCGCTCTTGTTTACGCTGCGGCAAAGTCAAATCTATAAAATTTGTTTGGAGTTTTGCGCACACAAACCCCTCAAATGAGAGCATCTGGGTGGTTAAATCTGCGCTCCCGGTGCCACTTTTGCGTCTTAAAAGTCTGGCGTCTGGGAAAGATCGGCAGGAGTGCGACTCTTGTCTCACAAGACCGGTTGATCAGCCTTCCCATTTCCTTCAAAATCGTTCCCGGAGGAGCGGGAAATACGTTTGCTGGCGTCGTGGGAAGATGCGGGAGAGTCACACAAAAATGTTCACCTGCTAACCACCTTCAGAGGATGTTAAGATCAAGTGGCTGGCATGTATTCTGCAGTGGGGCGTGATAGAAACGTCCCCACCAGGACTGGGGAGCCATTGAATTGTGTGTGACAGGGTCGGCAAAGCTCAAGGGCGGCTCAGCACCGGCTGTCTGGTGCCTGACTCGAGGTTTTCGTACTGTTTTTCCATGGATTTTGTAGCTGTTGGGTGTTAGCATGCTATGTGGCTAATGGGACACCCCCACCCTCCCCACCTCCGTGTCATCCGTGGCCCCCAATGAAGCAGATTCCTTCACCGCTTGTGCGTTGGTGACGTTTTTGTGTATCGCTGAGGTAACCTTTGAGGTAGAAAAACGAGAGCTGTGAATGGACCAATCAGTGGAAGAAGAACATTTGGGGCGGTGTGTGTTTTTGACAGACAGCAAATAAAACTCCTCGAACAATCAGCAGTATCTATGAGAAACCCCAACGTTGGCCTCTAATAGTAAAGCCAGAAGTGGTTGACACAAAAAAAAAGAATCAATACTTAAAAGATAATCAGATAAAACTTAAAAAATAAACATGTTTTCGGTGTAGTCGAAATGCTCCTTCCTGCTAATTATCTCGTGCACCATTTGTGTCGCAGCCCGTTTAAGGGTCCAAGCTCGGAACCGTTGCTTTAAATCAAACTCGAGTAAATTACTCTTGATTTCACGGCACAGTGGTGCATTTACGGCTTCATGGGCGGCAATATATTGGCATATTTTGTAATCAGATCCTGAGTCTGCGCTGGACGGCCAAAAGCGGACAAGCGAAAACACTTAAGAGATTTATAAATAAACCCCATTTTCGAGTAAAACCACTTTTGCCCAAGTGGCCCGAATACTCGTGCCATGCTCGAGACAATGCTGTTTGATGTGGGCCATTAACATAATGCACATTTGATGCTATTATGGTACTCGTTTCCTCTGGGCTTGCAGTCCTGTGGCAACATCATCAGTGAAGAATTAATTTTAAACCTAGATTAAGGGAGCATCCGTGCACATATAGAGATTCTTATGGTTTTATTCCTCACTATATCGTCCCTTTGTGCAAACCCGGCCCGCCCCCCATACGTGATCTTCATCAAAAATAATCTTGAGTTTAAGTGGTTTTCCCATTAAAGTGCTCCTTTGCTTTCAGGGCAAAATCAGCAGTTAGGTCGACCATGGAACACATTTGTTAAAAAAAAAAATCTGAAAACTTTACCTGCACTGTAGCTGATGTGTAGAAGTGTAACCCCTGAACTGGCTGGTAATCTAAGATCTACCTCAACAGTGATTTTGGTACAGGTCACATCAATTAAAGATGAGGTCCACAGAGCCAAGTCTTCACACCAAGTTGAAGCTTGGTAGGGACATCTAGTGGCCGAGCCAGGAACTGACGCCACACTTTTGATCTGAGGTTCCTGCTTTGAAGCGCCCGATACCGCATTAACAGTAAAAGTGATTCACTGTTTAATCATACCTATTGAAATATTCAGCTTGAGTTGAGAGTGTGTAGTCATTTATAGACGTACGGCCTCGGGTTACATGTGTTCTTTTCTTTTCCTTTTTTTCTTTTTTTTTGTTCCATGTGGTCACAAGGGACTGCTTCCAATGCAGTGCTTCACGAGCGAGCTCTGATGGCGGTTTTAAAGGTGCCATCTAAAATTCAGCCAAAGTCTGAGGCTTGATTGACCTTCACTGCCGCTCAGAAGCCCGGTGAATAGCCTCAAATGTATGAAAATGGCAAAATAACTCAGCGCTGCCAAAGACGGAATGTACAAAGAGCAGAAATGTCTGTTCCAAAGTTGCGCGGAGGGCGGGGGTGTAATTTTTAATGGCTCAAGAAAGTAAACAAATTACAGATTTCCTGCAGCAGTGAAAGTAAATGAAGCCTTGAAAGTTGATGCAAATAATTCCTACAGGTGTCCCAACTTACATGCCATCTGTCTGTAGGAAAGCAGGGATGGAACAGACTGTGTTACTGCTCCCTCTGAAGCACTATATTTGGACAATATTTCACCGCAGGAAGTCACATATTGCTTCATCGCAGTGAGAGAGAGAGAGAGAAAAAAAAAGCCATTAGCAAAATAAGACAGGCGGACCGCCATGACCTTCAAATTGTAGGTCTTTCCTGTAGAGATATTGCAAAAGAAAAAAAAAAAAAAAGGTGTCACAGAGGACAGTTCTCGTCTTTGCCCTTAAAAGGCTCGTAGAGACAAGAGGAAACCGACGAAAAGAGGTCTGGCAGGCCCGAAGCCAATGTTTCCGAGAGTCAACAGCTTGCGTGATTGGCGGCTCGCAGGACAGCAGCTTCAAACGGCTCAACAGTGTCCAAGTCAGCATGTTTCAGTTTCAACTGTGAGGAGAAGGAGGGGGGGTGGGGGGGGGCATGTAGCTGCAGGTTGACGGCTGAGTGGAAATAAGAGAGCCATCACTGAAATGCCAAAATGAGATTCAGAGGCTTGTCGTGGCTGCAAAGACACACTGAAAGCAACATGAAGCCCAACCCGAGCGAGCACGAGACCCGTGGAATCTTTGCATCTAAGCGGCTTGCTGATGCTCACCGCTGTGCAAAAGAGAAAAAAAAAATACACTTAATGTTGTTTTTCCCCCCCTTTAATGTCGCGCATTCGAGCACCAACCGCTGCGAAAAATAATTGCGAGAACCGCCCGGGCCCGGCAATTACGCAATGTCTGGACTGTAATGACAAAACGCTTAGCGGCGAACGCTAACCGCCCGACCACTTCCTGTGCCCTCGCAGATGTCGGATCGACGAGGAGGTGACCCACAAGGCCTGGCTGAACCGCTCCAACATCCTGTTCACGGGGACGGACAAGTGGTCGCTGGACAAGCGGGTGACGCTGGTCAACAGCAACAACAGCGACTTCTCCATCCACATCGACAAGGTGCAAGTGACCGACGAGGGGCCCTACACCTGCACCTTCCAGGCCAACAACAAGCCCCGCATCGCCCACGTCTACCTCATCGTCCAAGGTCAGCCGCTGAGTTTTGGCGGGGGTGGAGGGGGGCTAATTGAATGTAGCGCAGGTCCCGGTTCATTTCCGTGAATTTGTATTTTTGATTACCACTGCGACAAAAAAGGAAAAAAAAAAAAAAAAACCTGTCCCGCCTTTGACGAAATCCTCCGCTAAATGGCACAATTATGCGTTTTGGTCGCTCATCCCGGAGTGCCGCTGTCTGCTGGGCGTGACCGGCACATTCGGGGAGGAATTAGAGCTTTCTCCCCGCGGTCGCGTGCGAGCGCTCCCCCGCCGCCACTAAACCCCGCTGGAATTTATGATGATCAACTCAGGGGCTGATGCTTTGATAAGGTTTTAGCATCTGAGGTTGGTATTTGCGGCTGAAGCGGAACGCGATCAATCACGTCCCGCTTAAAAGCTCACTTGGCCTATGTGCTGAGAGGTAAAAAAAAAAAAAAAAAAACCCAGCCGGCGCATGTGACAGATTAGCATAAAGTCAGACGCATCTCCTGAGTCGGAGCCCCGTTTTTCTTCTTTTTTTTTTTTTATTCCCGCTCGGGTTACTCGTCTTCATATATAAGAAGTTAGGCAGATTAGATGGATGAGGAGACGCGCGGAGGCGATGAGGTAGACCGGGGTGGCCGTCCGACTGCCTGACTAGATAACTGACAGTGCAGGGAGGACCACGACTGGGGCTCAGTCATGGAGTCAGCGGCAAAGTGAGCGGGAGCTTGATCTCGACTGACATGATGCATTGCCGCGGGAGGATGGGTTTCAAACATTTTCCGTCTCCGTATGATTCGCAGGTCGCAGATATTAAAAAAAAAAAAAAGAAAAGAAAAGAAAGAAAAAACTTTTAACAGGAATATTTGGCTAGGCTGAAAACGTTAGGTCTGGCTTACAGCTCACAGGTGGCAGCCACAATGAGAGCCGCTCACTAACACAGTTTTCAAATCACGCCGCAGCCAAACAAACACTCATGTCCGCAGGGTCCAACGCTTGGCACAGACGAACATATATAACTAATTCCAAGTTGCTTAGCTTGATATCGCACAAAATAATTACACCCTCAAGTCAGCGCATCAAGCGGGAGCAGCCTCGCTGCCACCCCAATCTGTGCTTTATCGCTGCGAGTATTCAGCTCCTGCAAGATAGAGGAAAAATAGGATCCTCTGTAGATGTCTTGCAAAAAAAAAAAAAAAAAAAAATAGAAAAAAAGAAAAAGCAATCTCAGGGCCAAGCTCATTAAAAACTATGATAATGGGCAATTTAAATTCAAGGGCCATCTTGTTATCAATTTAACAACATGCACAGTGCTCCAACTCTTTGTCTTTGTTTGGGGCATAGCAATATTCAGGGGTGGTCATTCACTTCGAAGTCGAAAAAATTAAAAAAAAAAAAAAAAAACTTCTAAAAATGTCCCTCTTTTCTTTATAGATTAAATTAAACTAGATGTCAGAGGATTTTAATAGCCATTTACAGCAATTTAGGATTCAGTGAATCTCAAGTAGACGGTCAAGCATATTGTTACACAGTTCAGTAAGCACTCCAGCACAGATCATTAATCAGCTGATTGCCTGTCGGTATAAGGTGCCGGGATCCGCATCATACTTTTAATGGGCAATTTTTTTTTTTTTTTTTTTTCACCATCGACTGCATGGAAGGTGATCTTGGAAGAAGAAATTCTGATAACACTGCCTTGCTTCCTCAGTACCGGCCAGAATCGTCAACATCTCCAAAAACGTGTCGGTAAACGAGGGAGAGAATGTGAACCTCCATTGCCTGGCAGTGGGGCGGCCGGAGCCCACCGTCACCTGGAAGGACCAGAAATGTAAGCCACGTCTTCTTCTTCTTCTTCTTCTTTATTTTTCTTTTCTGCTTGTCCTCAGATCCAGAGATCTCTTGTTCACAGCTTCGCCTTTATCTCCAGAGTCATCCCTACCCCTGTTCCACCTCTTAAACTGCTCATTTTTCTTTTCCTCCAGCCTAAAGGCTTATCAGCATTCAGCTCATGTCCATCTCTTTATCCCCCATACCTGTGTCATCATCCTTAAACCCAGCAGCATAGTCTGTCCCCGTCTTAAATCCGCGCCGCCGTACTTTCCCCTCTGTCCCCGTGTTTTGTCCCAAATAAGCGCCCATTATTCGTGATTATCCCCACCGCGCCACCTGTAATCATCAGCATCTGTCTTCATCCGCCCTGTCAACCGCCGCCGCGACGCCAACCGACGCCAACGGCCGCTTTTGGCGTCGCGGCCGTGGCTATTTTTAGCCTCCATCAGGGCGTTGAATCAGAGCCGGTTCAGGGGTGGGCAGGATGCGCGGCGAGACAGACGAAGTCAAATCCATTAGATCTGATTGGAACAGCGTTTTATTCCCTGTTCTCATCTCTGCCACCATTAATGTCCGGACAAATAACCATCACATGGCCTCTGGAGACTGAGTGTTTTTTAGAGTCTATTGGAAGACTTGTGACAGTTCTTTGTCGTCCGTGTGACAGAAAAGTAAATTGCCATGTTCTGAACGTACAATTGAAGTTTGTGTTTTCCGACTGTAATTCTTTGAATCTAAGGATGTGTGGCACTTGACTTGTGTAGTTTTCTAATTGTGGACTGCATAAAAGAACCTGACAGACGTTCCCTGCTCTGGAAAAGTGAAGCCAATGTGGAAGCGCGTTAACTCTACATAGAGGCCAGCAGGGGGCGACTCCTCCGGTGGCGGAGAGATTAAGACTGCGAGGAAGTCGCGAGGAGAGTGAGCCCCACCTTTCACTTGATTTGTGACCTTAGTCAATGTTTTCCTCAAGAGTTTATGGTCTCAACCACTTCAGCATATTGTTCATTTTCGAAATTATGGCCCCTCGGTTGGGATAAAATAGATTAAGGGTAGGCTTTGGGCTGGGCTGCCATATGATGTGCCTGCGTCTCCCTAGCTCCTCTTTAGCCCCACACTCTCGTCCAACCACGGCCGTGTTCGGCTACAAAACCCAAGAAGGTGACAAGCCAAAATGTCAAATTTAGAGGTTTTGAAACTGGAGCTGAGAGCCCAGTGGGTGACATCACGCTGATTGTTTTTTTTTTTTTTGCTAGGCACATTCTATGTATCCCTGTCAAATATCACTGATTAGGTGCTTGTTTGTTTTTTATTAGTATTGTTTTTGTATGGATGGGATGGGCTGCAGGCTAATGGGACTTGTGAAGCAGAGTGTGGATACCCAACAGAGCCCGACCAGGTTCAGAAAAAAAAAAACCTGATAAGATATTAAATATTGCATAAAAATAAGTTTTTAAAAAATGGACCTCTCATCCTGTTCCGTGCTGATCTCTGCTTTTTACCCTTGAACGCAGCATATAGGCTATTTTCTTACATTCAGGCGTGCAAAAATTTATGTAGCCGCAACCTCTCAGCTCACATTAACTTGCGCCTGGCTCGACTCGGGTTCGGACATAAAACACGGAATACCTGGCGGGCTTTGGGGTCGGCCTCGGTTACCGTCCTCCCGGACTCGCAGAGAAAATTGCATCCCGCTGCACTCTGGCGTGACGCTGGCAGTGCAGCGGCGTGCGTGGCCGGTGGCAAGCGCCCCTTATTCCGCAACAGCGGCGGACAAGTTTGTGGCGTCGCTGCGGCGGCAAACAGCAACGCGGATCAAATGCAGCAGCGCAGCGAGCAACAATAAATAGGTCAGCGCGAACAGCCACTGAACATGATGTAATTATACTGTTCTGTACTGCTGTACTTACAGACAGCTTTGAGCTTGCTCAGAGGCCTGTTCCCTCTCCCCCGCCTCCCCCCCCTGCATGATCCAGCAATCCATGCACGCAGTGTCCTTCCCTTCGCAGCCAGCAGTACCTTTAGTGGGGAAAAGTTTGGCGGTGGTCACACGGTCAGAGATGCACGAAAGTTATAGTGGACGGGGGCCAGGCGGGGAGGGGAGAGGGGGTGTTTTAACCGCTAGCGCGCACCTGCAAACCTACGCAACCTTGCATCACAGAGTCTGAGCGGTTGTCCTCACTTGCGAGCCCTAGAAGCGTTTCTCCTCTGTCAGCAGTAATCCTCCCTCGCAAGCCGCCCCCACCGTCGCGTTCGGCTCTCCTCCCTCCCTCCCTCTCTCTCTCTCTCTCTCTCTCCCTCTCTCGCCGTAACCCCACAGCTTGCAGAGAAAGAGATAGGGACCGCATTGCTATTCCAATGGAGTCTCTGCAACCAAGCCATCAGTTGCAGGGGACCAGGGGCGGCGGAGAAAGAGGGAGGGTGGACGAGCCCAAAGAAACAGCAAGAAGCTGTCAGCCATCTGTCCCCATTACTCAGGGACTGCATTGAGGAAACAGCAGGGAGGAGGGCGGGGTAGCAGCGCCGGCGTAGGCCCGACTCGCGGAAAGCGAGACTGAGACCCGCCTGACAGACTTTAAACACCTTTGCAACACGCCCGCGGTCCTCCACGTTAGATGCGGGCGCGTGCTGCTGTTGTGCACGCGGGCGTCTGCTTTGTATTCCCCAAAGCGGGTACGCCATCAATCACAGCCACCCGCTCGCCGTGGCGTCCATCAGTTGACCCACGAAAGAGACATACAGACATTCTGTCTCATTTTGTTAAATACGCCAGCGCGGCAGACACTCATCATTTGGCATCTCATCCGTTTTTAAAACACGCGTAGCATGAATGAGTGAATGGACGGACGCCCAAAGAAGTCAGTGACGCCATCACAGCCAATAGGGTGTTTGATATATATATATAAATATAAATATTTGACATAAAGCTTGATTGGTTTGGCTGAAACTGCTTAAATTATTTGGCAGTCCTGGGTGAAACGAGGCGTAGTTGGCCTTGAGTCAAGGCAGACGTTTGCGTCAGCATAGCAAGCAGAATTCAAAAACAGGCAAAGAACCAGACACTGATTTCAACATGACGCGGGCTCAAAAGATGACGTGGTGGAAAACCTAAGTTATGTCATGTCTTTGTGGCCTTCACAAGGTCTTTAGGTTGAAATCAGCTGACCAGGAATGTGGGAAAGCACCAGGTGAAGGTTTTTTGTTCAGTGAAACAGACATGAAACATTGAAAAACCTGATCGTGAAAGCACAGCTCAATCGACAGGAACAATTGTTTGCTAAAACAGGTGGGCGTTCATGTTTATACCAGACTTTTCACAGGGGTGAAAGGTCGTTTTGTTGGGGGACTATTTTCTACTGAGGCGTCGGTGTTGTGACGAGTAGGGGTACACGGAGGTCCCGGTTTCGGTGTGTACCTCAGTTTTGGAGTCATATTTTAGTACAACAGGGGGAAACAAGCAGCGAAAGGTGCCATATGCATTTTTGTTGTCATTTTTTTTATTTTGGACAAGGGCAAGTTACCGTTTGCTCCACCTCGTGTCATTAGAACCACCGGAGAGGGTTGGAAGAGCCTGTCGGGTTTCAACAGTTGGCAGTGCACAAAATGTGCATTCACGAAAGTCATATATCGATGAGCCGATGGGTCACAATCAGCAATGAAACTGAGAAAACAGCTCTCCGATTGTAGAAAGCGCCAACTAGATAAACAAATAAAACTTGTGCATTAGTATAACTAGCAGTAGAACTCATCACCGCTCATGAACGTCGATAGATGGCAGGAACTTTTAATAAACACTTGAAGCCTGGGTCCTCTACTACTGCATATGGATCCTTTTCTACTGCATATGGGTCCTGTACTACTGCATATGGGCTCTCTATGACTGCACATGGGTTCTCCATAACTCCACATGGGTCCTCTGCTACGCTAAATAGCTCCCCTACAACTGCCTGTCTGGCTTCACACATAAAGGCTTCTTAGAAACAGCAGGGATAAGTTGTTGGACTCCTTTTAGAGCGCCGATGATTGGCACATGTGGGTGATGCCGTCTAACGCGCGTTAGCATGTTCAGCGCGTTTTCCCCCCCCCCGTGCTACCCGGCAATGCCGACACGTCAGCCGACGCTGTTCGCGTCCGCAGGGAGCCGCGGGTTTTTGCAAACAGCTGATTTAGCAGGAGCGTCGCTGCTCCTGTGCTTCTTGCGATTTGTTCCAAATTACTCTTCTTCCTCTACTTCATCTTCTTCTTCTGTTGTTTAATGGCAGCCCCCACGCCGCTTTTAGGTGCACTGCCACCGCCCCGAATGGCGTTTGGGGTTCTGCCGCGTGTGACTGACTTTTCTTCTTCACTGCGCGTACCGAACCGTGATGGCACCATTATATACACCCCTAACGATGCGTAGTATATATTCGTGCAAACGTCATCACACCTTATTTCATAACAAATGTTAATGTCAGTGTGTGAATATCAATCAGTCTGGTGGTTGAGGAGCGGCCAGGCTTTGATAGAAAGAACAGAAATGTAACAGATTGTGGAATAAAGTATTTGGACTAACATTGCGGTGCTCAGCCAGCACATTTCTGCTCCTTACTCTTCCAAACGGCGCCTTTTACAGTCTCAGCCCGTCCGTCTCACTCAGGGAATTCAAGTGCCCTGATGATCTGGAGAATGGTTTCACTGTGGGCCCCCACCGCCCCACCCACCCTCTCTAATCCACAAACCCTCCCCTCTTCTCAGGTGCAATCCAACTATCTCTGGTGGTCAGGAGTGTGGCTGCTTCAAAAGCCATAAGTGGTTGATGGAGCTGTATTTTACACGCCATTGTAGCGGTGCCAGGGGCAGGCTCCAGTCAGATACCATCTCCAACCAAAGTGGAGAGATGTGTGCAGCGCGGGTCCAGGACTCTGAGGGGATGGGGCGGGAAGGAAAGTGAGAGTGAGATCATAACGCAGGTGCTGGGGATGAAAAGTCCATGAGAAAGAAAGAAGAAAAAAGAAAACATCAAATGCCCTACTCCGGATTTTGCTCGTTTTCTGTCTTCATGTTCTCTCCATCTCCTCTATCTTTATATCTCCGTCTCTTCCACTCTCAATAATTTCCATTCTCCCTGACTGGAATGTTCTGGATAGCCCTCGGTTGCTCTCATTTTTTAATTTTCTGTCTTTTTTTTTTTTGTTTTGTTTTTTTTTATTCCTTGGAAGTCATCTGTGACAGCTTTTCTGTGTAATTCCTCCTGTGTCATATGTTTGAATTCCCCACCCCCCCATGCCCCCACAGCTTCCCCTCGCTGGCATAGTCGGGTGCTCTGCCTGCATGACAGAGATGTCACAAGAGAGCCATACTTATTAGACTAATGGAAAGTGTGAATAACGTTGCACAGACACACACACACACACACACACACACACACATACCACCACCACCTCATCCCCATCGCCGCCTGCCTGCACTCGCTCGGGTGCCACAAGCAGCCGTCACTGCGGTTGTAGCTTGCTGCTCAGCCTGTGCTGCAGCAGCAGCTGCAAATAATCGTCTCCAGCTCAGTAGCCACACTAATAATCCTCCAGTATAATCTTCAATTAGAACCAGCATGCTAATCTCTGACAGGAATAATCGTAGCGTTTAGTGTCTTTTTGTGTGTGCGTGCGTGCATGCGCGCGCGCGTGTGTGTTTGCCTCTGTGTCAAAAATGCGCTCAGGAGGCGTTTGTTTGTTAGAGGACATAAAGTTGCGCTGATTGACAGAGGTTGTGTGTGTGTTTTTTTTTTGGGGGGGGGGGGGAGCTTTGAAGGAGGAAGAGTGAGCAGCAATTTAAGAGCTGGATTTCCTTGTTAGTGGTGAGATTATATATTATGTCGTGTTCCAGAGTCTGACTTCTTTAATGGGGTAAAGGGGAGGGGAGAAAAAAAAAAAGAAAGAAAAAAGGCCTAATGGTTTTGGAGACAGCTGGCTGCTAAAACTTGCAGGAAGGAGGTGGCGTGGGGGGCGGGGGGGTTCACGCTCGCGCTCATTCCTCTTCTCTCCCTGGTCTCCCTCCGCCGCCGCTGTCGATCCAATAACACCCTCAACATCCATTCCTTTACATGAAGGAGCAATAACTTGTCGGCCCGTCCCCCCCCTCCCCTCCTCCCCCCGCCCCAGCTGAAGAGAGATTGCGTGGTTTGTTTGTCGCCCGAGGAGAAGCGGCGAAAGTGTGAGACTGACTAATTCGGTTGTGTGGGCACCTGGGAGTGTGTCAGCGTCAAATAACAGCAAAATATTCCTCTCGCCGTGCAACGTGTCGAGCGAGCCGGCGCTCCCCGGTGTGTCCGCCGCTCGGAAATGAGGCTTGCAATTTCCCCCGACACTTAATAAGTAATGGTGTCAAATCTTATTTACTTTGCATCTAACACGCGGAATCACCGGCTGACCCTTTATTGAACGAGGCAGCCCGAAGCCCTTTGTTTGAGTCGGCGTTCTGGCGTGTAGCGGCTTTCCACGTGCAATGCTGCGCATCAGTCATCGTAATCACCGCTTCTTTTTTTTTTTTTGTTCGGATTTATGCGTCCGACAAAACGTTCCGAGGTTGCGCGTCGCTGTCAGTTTTGGATATCAGTCTGAAAAATGTTGTTAACCACCACCTCACGTCATAAACATGTAAAATCAAACGCATTTATCTTTTGTATTTTTGCTTATAATACTTCTATGAACCTCAAGGTTTGTTTATTTTTGTTCTTAGCGACGCGTTGCCTTTCTTCGCGGTTGCCGTTGCTTTGTTCGATTTGCGAGTAAATTAAACAAAAACCAAAGCCTGTCTGGCTCCTGCAACCTTATAAGAATTAAGCCAGAAAAAAAAAACCCAGGTGCTGACATCGTGGACTGCCTCTGTAATTTGGAGCAGAACGCCAATTCTTTTTTGCAACACACATGTAGAAACCGAAAAAAAAAAAAAAAAGTCTGCAAAGGCCTCCACGGCTTGCCAAAACAGGCCACGCCCACTAATGATTCACCTCCCGCCCGTTGCCTTCAACGCTGAAATTAGCAGTTGTGCCCAAACCAGAAGTGAACGACTCGATGACGACACGCGCCTCAAGTGGCCATTAAGGGAACTACAGTTTCTGGCATTTCCATGTCGGCTGCAACTGTCAGCCCCCAAAGTTGCCCTTTGGTGAAAAATGTGTGTGTGTATGTGTGCCCAGCCAGTCTGCTCCTCAGTCTCAAGTGGTTAACCTTAAAACGCTTGTAATTGACATACAGTGACCTTTCACATCTCCCTTGTAACATTAGATGGTCTGGTGAGTGAGGGGGAGTTCCTCGACATAATAGAGATCAAGAGGCAGCAGGCCGAGGACTACGAATGCATCACCAACAACGGAGTGGCTCCGCCCGATCAGCGCAAGGTCAAGGTCACGGTCAACTGTGAGTATTAATCCGGGCGCCGCGGAGGTGATAATTGAAGTCCCGCGCTATCGCACCGCGGTTTATGACATATGTAAATACCGCGGAGGCACAGCCATGTGCGAGTCCCCTCCCTCTGTTCCGCCATCGTGTCCTTCCCATGTCTTCTCTGCCAGACCCTCCGATGATCACAGACATGAAGAACATGCCAGCCCATCTGGGCAAGACCGCCATCTTGCGCTGCGAAGCCATGGCCGTCCCGCCGGCCGCCTTCGAGTGGTACAGAGACGACCACAGGTGAGAGCCGCAAAGGCGCTAATTTGCTAATTCGAATATTCGGTGCGGATATCCGTGAAGAAGAAAAAAAAAAAGAAAAAAGCCAGTGCCTACTTTCCACGCATAGATAAGCGTCCTGAGATTTATTAGACTTGGACATTGCCTTGGCCGTCGTCCATTCCCCTCACCTGACGACTTTATTGGGCTGAAATATGAATGTTTTTGCCATCTCTGGAGAAGAATGATCTCGCTGCAAATGTATTTGCTCTCCACACATAAACTGTCCTTCCATATCTGTTAAAAAAAAAAAAAAAAAAGGTGCCAGAGAGCATCGGGGGGGGGTTGGGTGATTTGGCATCAGGCAAGGCAAGACACAGAAGTACTTAGACAAGCTTTTGCCAGCCAGAGAGAGCTGTTAATAGAGTATAATGGGCCCCAGCAGGAGGTATCTGTTATTTATGGACTCTTAGATTTCACTACCAGTGTAAGGTGAAACAGAGCGGCGGTGCAGGGTGGAGGGAGGGGGGGGTGGAGAGACGGGGGGGGGGGGGGGGGGCGGGGGGGGCAGGCAGGCAGGCAGGCAGGCAGGCAGGCAGGCAAACGCTGG